>WYDI02023450.1:0-44675 GCA_009867235.2 Psittacus erithacus | reverse complement strand
TCCTTTTTATGTTGAGGACACCAGAACTGCACACAACACTCCAAGTGAGGTCTCACGAGAGCAGAGGGGCAGGATCAGCCCCTTTGACCTACTGGTCACGCTCCTTTTGAGGCAGCCCAGGATATGGTTGGCTTTCTGGGCTGCGAGAGCACAATGAAGCTGGCTCATGTTCATTTTCTCACCTACCAACACCCCCAAGTCCTTCTCCACAGGGCTGCTCTGAATCTTTTCTCTGCCCAACCTGTGACTGTGCCTGGGATTGCTCCAAACCAGGTGATTTGCAAATTAAAACCCCAACAACTCCACCTCATCAGTGCTTATTCTGACCCATCTAGAATTTACCTTCTTAAAAGCTTCCTTTACTTTTTAGGATTTTAATTACTGCCCTCTCATTTAAATTTCAGATGCCAGTTTATGCATAATTCTCCAGTCACTTTTGCTTTTTCACTTTATCCAGACAACCTTTTTTTCCATGTATGCCAGATATTTGCTTTTCTAACATGTCACTTTGCATCTTTCTTCCAGAATGCTTGATCTACAGCCTATTTCATGCATGTCCCTCTCTCCCTGCATGCTGATACTATACTTTGATATCTTTTTCATTGTTTTTATGAACTTAAATAAAACCAGTTTCAATGTCAGAGTTTCTCCTGTCGCGTGACTGTGGCCCAGGCTTACCTTTGGATGTGTGTGTCTTCAGGACCCTTTGTTGTCAACAGGAACTGCACGTGCATCTTTAGGGCACACTCCAAGGCTTCATTTGGGAAAAAAATCTTGATTTACAAACACTTTGACAGGACCCATGTATGATACTCTATAATACTTGTGGCATTTGTATTTTCTAGGGAAGTACAACATACACCCACAAATAATAAAAGAGAAAAATGGCTGCTACTGCTGAATCCAGAACAGGTCTAAAGCAGGTGAATATGATAGTAAAAACACTTTGCATACCCACATCCAGGAGCCTTTCTTCAGGTGGAACACACAGAGAAGTAACCGGATATTTTTCTGCATCAGGATTGCTTCGGCTGGTTCTATTTGCTTAAAATATGGAGAATACAAAAGGCTGGATATTAGCACCATAGATTTATGTTGAATGCACATCCCTTGCAATAATTCCAGAAGTCAAGCATAATAATCAACTTAATAATAATAATTATTAATAAATATTAACCCCATAAATATATGCTTTCAGCTCAAGTGATAACTAAGATTTAAAGCCCTGAAATGTTACTTCCACCACAAAAAAGGGGAAAAATATTGGAAAGAGAAAGAAGGTATTTCTTGGTCTAAATCTCTGTTTTGGCACATAGTATTAAAAAACAGAGAAGTGCCCGAGCTTCCCTTTCCAAGACACTGTATATAAAGATGACCTCTCCCTAAGCCAAACTCATAACCATTTCTTATACAATTCTCTGGCTTGCTTTCCTTTGCAACCAGCTGTTCTCTAGTCTATTGTGCTTGCTATCGGTCTCCATTGAGCTCTTGGATCTGTATGGGTCACCATACCACTAAGACAACAAGGAAGTCAGGACCTCCACAGTTTTGAGCAGCCAGTACCTCCACAGGTTTGAGCAGCCAGTACCTCCACAGGTTTGAGCAGCCAGTACCTAGAGAAACTTTCTTGCTTCTGCCCTTTTCCTCAAAAGAAGTTCACAGAGATATTACCTCTACATGCCTCAATCACCTCTCAGCTTTTAAAAGTAATTTTATTTCCCCTTTGTGAGATACTTCCATGTGATTTAAGATCCCACAGAGTAAATGGAGAAATCAGTAATAACCTCTCACTGAGACAAAGTTCTCAACAGTCTCAGAAACAGTTCACATTATTGTCAAGGAAAGAAGATTAAAAGAAAAACATCTTCACATTCAGACATGAAACAAAAGGCCTTTTAGAATTAAATGGTTACATTAGTCACATTTGAAAAGTTAAAAATTGCTTCTTTGAGGCCCTTGTAGCTGATGGTACAAAAGATAATGAGGTTGTGGAAGCCAATATTAAGAAAATTTCACTACTTGGAAGATTAAGTAACATAAACCAAACAGTGCAGAGATCTTGGCTCTGCACAAGGTACATAATGTAATATTCAAGGATATCACTAGAGTTGTATTTTATGTTTTGGAGAGATGCCAGAGAGATTTTTAAATTGTCTAAGTTTTGCCTACTCATTTCCTTTCTTTACAATGTATAGTATATGCCTGTGCTTTTTGATCTTTAAACAGCAAAAACAATATGCAAAAACCACAGGGGCACAGCTGGGTACCAAATAACTGTGTTTACTAAAAATATACAAACATGCAAGGCCTAGTTATATACATATTGCTGTTCTGGCTGGTTTCTGGTGGCTCTGAAATGAGTACAGTGAGCAGCACTAGGAGGTTTACAAGCTATTTAAGGGGAAGCTACTCTCTGCGCATACGTTGTAGTAGAAAAATAACATCTGGGAATGTTATAGTTCAAGGGGATTTTTCTCTTACACATGAACTGTGTCTTTCTTATTTATATATTAGATACACATACACATGAATCATACACATACCCTTCTGAGGAACATCAGAGAAACAGGTTTTTAGGCATGCCTCCCCAAACTTTGTCTGATGAAATGCATGAACTTCCCTAAAATCCAGCTTTTCTTATCAGCTTTGCTCGCTGTGAACACAACATGATTGTCACTGAGACTACACTAGTAAGGTAACAAAGCGAGGCACTTGAAAGTAAGAAAATGGCAGAGAAAAGATGCCTATTCCTTATTATTCAGTCTTAAATTGTATGGTCACATCCTAGTATTTTCAAAGACAACTATCCCATCTAGTGACTAGAAAGGTTGGTGATTCAATGATAAGATATCTCACATTTTGTTTTGGTTTGTTTTCTTCAACGTTTCTTTTGTTTACGTCTTCGCTGTAAAAACAATGTGATTTAATTTTTAACATTCTCTTGTGTGGGTCTTATCACTGCTTCATGAAAAAAGGGGATAAGAAGCTATAACTAAAAATCCCACACATAAGTATGGGGCAAAGAGATGCCCAGTCACACAGGTTGTTTTCTATTGCATTATTTGCCGTAGTTTTGCACAGCAGTTCAAACAGCTTCCATAGAATTTCTTTGCAGTTGTGAGCTATAAAATAGGCTTGTGATTTTGGTCTAAGTTTGGGTACGCTTTCCCAGAAGCAGCCAAAGCCACACATGATTTAAATGCCAACTTTATTCAAACTTGAATTACATTTCTCAGGTATTGACTAATTTGAAATTTTCAGAGAAAACACTGGCTATTTCATTAATGAAAAATAAACCAAAATCAGGTAATTTTTTCATTAGCCCCATCTCAGATATGACTAATCCTGTTCTGAAGTATTCCCAAATTCCAGCATATGGTTTGGAAGAATATAACTCTGGTAATTAAAATTTTGTGAAGATTTTAGACATTGAAACTCCCTGACAGTTTGACAGTGGACAATGGAGGTTAACTGAAATGTGACATTGCTATAGAACAGGTGTTTCTATATTCTAACCTTCAAGATTCAAAACGATACAGGAATTTAAGGGCTAAGAGCATAAAATGATTTGGTCTTTTTGCTTCTCCAAGTTCATTCCTCTGCACTTATTCTTCTGTTGTAAGCCACATGGCTGAGAAAAGGCAGGACTTGAATTCAATTGTTGTGGCATATCTGTGTTTTATTATATACTTTATGAGTTCGCACTTAGAGATGCACTACATCAAAAGATTAATGATTATGGTTTTAAGATTGCATAGAATGAATTATTTTGTTCTGTAGTGCTGGTACAGCATCTATGTCTGGCCTCCTTAGGCTTTGCTTGCCTCTCTTGGGAGTGTTTTATAATGTAAAAAAAAAAAAAAAAAAGGCTCAAAAAGGAGTCAATACCATATATGTTAAAATTCCTGAGTTCTTGTCTATAATGTGCTACATCTCTGATTGTAACTAACTAGGAAAGAGTAAGGATTATTGCTTGCAAAATAGAACATATCTTGCAGATTTTGCTTCCATTACTTCCATGGCTTCCAGATTCTAAATCCCAGATTGAGTGAAAAATGTAGGGTAAATTTTCCTGCCTGCTCAAATTAACTAATCAGACTTAGCTTTTAGATAAGTTTTAATGGTAGGATAGCAAATAGTTTGCATTTAACATGGAATATTTACATATATGCCATACAGCAAAAAAATTGTTTAAGTAAGTGTTGAGAAGATTATGGATGTTTCATGAAACCTTTGTTTCTAGGTAGAAAAATATAAATGGAAAATGTTGTTTCACAGTGAAAGCATGGAACCAAATTTTATTTCCAGGGGAAAAAAAAAAAATTAAAAAAAGAAGGATGGTTGCATTTACACACACATGAAAAGCTTCTATTTTTCAAGTGAAGGTCTTATGTCATAAGAACACAGCAGTGTCCTTTGGTGGTTTTCAACTTCACGGGGCCTTTCAATTAGTTTAAGGTGGATGGAACCTGCAGTTCTCAAGAAGCATTTTAACCTTATAGACCACTGTTCAAATCAGTGAATAAAATAAAGTTAATGCATAGATGATAAGTCACTGTGGCTTAAATGAAGTTAATGTGTAGATGCTGAAGTCATTGTGGGTATCACTTGCGGTATAAATTAAAGACTCAGAAGACCTAACTCTACTGCCTTAACAGGAATTCAGGCTATTTATTGGACTAAGTGGTTGGACCTAGGAGAACAGGACTTTGTCAATTCGGTTGAGTGTTTCATGACATTTATTTTCCCTTGGGCTTTGAAATTCAGATGCTATATTTTAAATAATAAAACTAAGAAAGGTTGCCAGCTCACATGTACATTTCAGTATTAGCAAGCAAACCATGTGATTTAGGACATTCTTCTACCTCCAGAATTATTGTTTTCATGCACTTTCATCCTAAAATCTACCTCTTTCCATTCAGTTACTGAATATACCTAGGATGCAATTAACAACGTATTTTGTGGTAGTTTCTCAGTGAAAATCCAGGTCTACTGAGGGACAGAGAGAGTTGTCAAATTTACTGATTTATAAGTTAAAAAAGTCAAGTACTAATATGTGCAAAGAGAAAATAATAGATAATTTCACATTCTCTATCCTATTTCTTATATTTCCTAATTATATTATAGTTCTTAATATTTCCTATTCCACATCATTACTAGAAAGTCCCAAGCAACCATGCCATTTTTACCCTCTTTTTTTAACTTAAAGCATATAAAATTTTTTTACAAGATGTTATGCTTGCTTGAGGTCATAAAGGAAACGTTTTTTTTCAGGCAAAAATACTACATTGTTACACTTCAGTTCACCTAGTGATCATCATCATTCTATTGTGTGTAATTTGCAAGATGGGCATTTCAGGAAGATCAAGGTGAGGCTTGAGAGGGACATCCAGTGTGCGGTGAAATAAAAGTTAATTTCTCTTTGTATTTACTAAGACAGCTCAAATGCTGAGCTCAACAGGAACATTTCACCATGGATCTGGGACAAATTGCATAGCATCTAAAGGCACTGTATCAAGGTGCCTCGAGGACCCCTGCACCAGAAAGAATTTGGTATAGGACTCCTATCCAAGTCCTTTCCGATTGCTAATGGATGTAGGAAGTGTGTCTTCTAACTTTTTGTGTCCTGAGAAGGGATGCTCATGTGACTGGTCTTTGCCTTCTTCCGTCCCTTGCATGACCTGGAGGTTGGGAAACACCAGCTCAATCCCTGCCTCTGTCAGAGCTTGCTGTCAGACCTACTGGGTTGTTCTTTAACATCTGATACCTAAAATAGTGATAGCAGTATTACCCTTCCTCAGAGGAGTACAGTGATCATAAATACATAAAAGGCTTCTGAGGTTTTCTGGTACTACAGAAGCAGAAAAATTTAAAAAGTAGATTAAGAGATCATGGGTTTTTTTTGTATATGCTCCAGAGTAGCAAAACCTTCAAACCTAAAGCTCCAGAATCTCAGCTTTCTTTCAGAAAATAAAAATAAAATAGTAATGCATTTTGCTTCTAATAAAACATCACTTTCCCCTGCTTTAATTCCATTCTCCTTTCTTTTTCTGATATATATTATCACATGATATGGAAAGAAGATATAGAACCCAAATTATTTGAAATAGGAATGTAATCTTTTTACAGGAAGCCTTGATTTATAAAGCCAACTCCCCGAGGTACAGACAGGTTTATCATTCTGCTATAAATGTCTGAATACATAATGGAATGCAGACACTAATTTCTATAATGTGTTTGGATGATGCATTGCTCATTGAGAACTGTAGATGAAGCCAAAGAAGAAATCTCAAACAAATTCTTCTGGAATTTCTGTCTTCTGATGCATTATTAAGGATTTCAGATAATGGGCAAAAATGCCTCACAATCTTTTGAAGTCATAAGTTCATAAGTTGCTATTTGACGGCAATTTAATCTGTAATAATAATGTTGCTTTTGCTTTCAGGCACTTACAAGTACCAATACAAATGCAGAGCCCCAACAGTTTAGATTAGAGTCAGCTTTTCATGAGAAATAAGAATTATTTATGGTTGTGATATTGTTATGTTTGACTAACAATGCACATAGACACTAGCCAGGTCTAACACAAGGATAACAAAGGTTTGGTTTGATGCTTAATTGAATGCATACTTTGGAGGCTCTGTTTTCTCACTGAAATGATTTGTACAAATAAATCTTGATTATGACTGGATTTACACCCACTATTAGAAACCTCCAAATAGCTTCTTTCTTCTATTTTCTTTCCTTTCTTTTTTTAAGTGCAAAATTGTTTGAGCTATTTCAAACAGAAGAAAGTGACTGGTTTTAATTAAAGCACAGCTAGAATATAAAATGTGTAAATCTTATTAAAGAGCCTGAGAAAGATTATTGTAATGCATAGATATGACTTCTTTGTTGTCAGCTTTTGTGATGCCATCAGAAGAGTTGTAATATTTGACGTTTTTCTTGAAAACTTAAGAAATTGCATGTGTCACGTAGTACTTTAATAACCTCAGCTTTCCTTAAAAGCAAAACAAAGCAAAACAAAACAACAAAACAAAACAAAAAGCAACCAAAAAAAGGCGATTAAGGTTCTCATGTTTGATGAGGAAAATTTGGAAATTTGATGTCACATGTACCTTAAAAGGTGACAAACTCAGAAGACAGTGGAGAGAACCCAACATTCATTATTTTTTCTTTTCTAAGTTCATTATTTTAAGATTATATCATGGTTTATGGGACCGGATTCATGAGTTTGGAATGTCTGGGTTTGGCCATACTGCCTCTGTTGTACAATTCTTACTGATCTCAGCATCTGTGAGAAGGTCACAACCTTCAAATTTTAAAACAAGTAATTAGCAACAACAGCAAATATTTTAAAATCGTTTGGCTTTTCTATAGGAAAATCAGATGCCCCAGGCAAATCTCACTCTGATGGGGAAGATCTTGTCTTTCTGCAGGCAACAGCATCTTGAATGCAGATGTTGAGTAGGGTGCAGAGTGCTGCAGCCGTGGTGCAGGAGCTGAAGAATTGTGGACAGAACAGCACAGTCCTGAGAGAAACAGCCGTTCTCTTGACCATGGCCAAATGCTCCAAAAGCAGACCCAGGTTTGGCACAAGGATCATGCTTGATGCTTCTACCTAACAGAGGTAAAAACAATGCACTTACTCCATGATGAAATACAATTATTTCATATCTCATACCATTGTTGTCTTTGGGAAGCAACATTTTAAACTAGGAAGGACCATGAAAGGGTGGCTGTAGACAGGAGAGCTGATACCCCAAAATGTCTCTTTCTTTGCTTCTCTCCATCCCTCATTCTCCTGTTTTACTTTTTACCCCTGGCAGGCTGCTAAGAATGACTGACAACACAGTTGACAGCTCTACCCTGAGAGCTAGGCTTATTTAGACTGGAAATAAAACTAATCTCCTATTGGTTTAGAGGTCTGCATTTGGAAACAGTCTGAGGAAATCAATCATAATTGCAAACTAGCTTCTCTATTAATTTTAGGGTCAGCACTCCTAACACCTCTTTGTTTTTATTACTGTTCTGGTTTATTGTAAAGAATTAACTGGGCTTTTAGAGCTTTAGAGCGGTGTTGTTTAATGCTTATGTGCTGTCACTTGAGATAATGTTGCTTGTCCACCTGACTTTTACCTGTTGTCAATGGAAGAGCTGTCTACAGAAAAACAGATAGGTATGTTGTAACCTGGAAAGAGCAGAGCTCCTACTTCCATTAATGTGCAGAGTCCTAGGTGAATTCCTGCTTTGTGTTTCTAAAAAACTTTGTTTTGCTTGTGACAGAGGGAAAGGGGGAAGAAAAAAAAAAAAAAAGAAAAAAGGGAAAAAGAAAGAAAAATACATAAAAAAAGGAATAAGAAAAAAGAAGAAAATAAAAAAGCAAAGACAGTGATCTTCCTGCTTGAGCTATAAAAGTGATTATTGAGCATTTCAAGGTTAAGTTAAAACATGAAATTTTGACATATCCATGCTTAAACTAAGCGATTCTGTCACTAGAAGATTCTGTGAAAGTCATTCCTATCTACTGCCAAAAGGACGTGCAAACCATTATGGAAATGGTTCATAAATTGGAAATAAAAAAGTCACCTAACTAGTCTGGGAGAGCAGCATGAATAGATCAGTCTGAAAAAACACGGATGTTATCACCATTTCTGTCTTGTGTCTTATGCTCATATGGAATACATGGGTCCTTGGCTCTCCTTACAGCCCAGAAAACACTGGGCCTTCAACCCATAAATCCAAAAGATTGCCCTAAAGACTGGCAAATATGGCTCCCAAAAATACATCTTTCATATAGAAGCTTGCTTCAAGAAATATTTACTTTAAAATATGGCCATTTGTATTGTGTTAGCTCTTCTCTCAAAATTCCCTCAATTTCTAGGTCAATTACTATGAGGGTGGTGAGGCTCTGGCACGGGTTGCCCAAGGAAACTGTGGCTGCACCATCCCTGGCAGTGTTTAAGGCAAGGTTAGATGGGGCTTAGAGCAACCTGGTCTAGTGGAAGATGTCTTTGCCCACGGCAGGGGGCTGGAACTGGTTGAGCTTTAAGGTCTTTTTAAACCCAAACCACTCTGTGATTTTATGATTCTGCGATTTTCGTTTTGAATTATATATCTCTTGTTTAACAGAGATATGCTTTATTGAAAGCACAGTTCCAGGGTTAATAACATTGGTGTTAGCAAGTGATTGTCTTGAAAGAAAAAAAGATGTTTTTCTGCAGAAAAAATTATGCACAAATTTTTTTAAATATTCAGGTTCATTTGGGTTTATGCTAAGTGACTATGGCATACAACTGTCTGTGTATGATTCCTGTGACTCCTGAAACTGGAACGGTCCATTCGATCAGCTCCAGTTCTGTTTGTGTGAAAACAATTTTGTTGTGTTTTGCACCCAAAAGACTTTTTGCTGCCTGAGCTGTTAGTCTGCACAAGGGTAGGAGAATGCAGACTGAGGTAAGGATCTTTTCCATCTCTCTCACTCCACCACCCTACACTTCCTTTTGTGTGTTGGTCCCTGCAAGTGAAAAAAGGGAAGGAGCACTTTGTAAACCCATCCCTGATGTGCATGCTTTCAAATGATTGTCAGTGATGCAGTATGAAGAGATGGGTCCTGTCTGGACCCTTAGTGGTAAGACAGCATCTCTGAGCACAAAAGCAACTATTACTCATTTTCATGTGGTCTGGGTTGCAACTCTGCGGATGACCCCAGGAACAGTGCTCACACATACGCTGCTGAACAAACCCCCAAACATAAAGAAAAAGGAGCAAAAACAAGTCCACGTAGTCTGTTTATATAGCCCTAGAGATTCAGATAAAGAAAAACAAACATAACCTTTTCAGCTGTTCCTCACAAGGGAAAAAGAAAATGAAACATTTGATTATAATTGTTTTAATGAGCTTTGATTCAAAATGAAGTCATAATGGTCTGGTTAAAAAATATTCTGTTAATGAGCTTATATTTCTATCAAAGTGTGCAAGATGCAAAATTCTCTGAGGATAAAATTAAACAGCAAGCAATATTTATTTGCTGATGAATAAAATCCTACATTTTCCTTGAAAAAATTAGTATTAGTAACAGTAGAAGTAATATTAACAGCAGCAATAGTAATGGCAGTAGGACTGGTAGCAGCACAGTAATAATAATTATCTAATCAGATGGCCTTTGTTAGGTTTCACCTTGAAGTTAGAGAAATGATATCAAGAATACCCGGTTCTGCAGGACTAAAACCTGATCTCAGACATGAAAAATTCAGACCTGACTGTAGGCCACCTCTAAATACTGTAAAAGACTCCTCCAAATTTATTCTTTTATTGTGAAGATGCAATAGGATACCTAGGTTATCAAAAATTGCAAAAAAGAGAAATGAGACATGCAGTGTGCTAATTAGGGAGAGTAGTGTGAACTCCCAGTAAATAGCACTACCACCGATTATTGAACTGTTAGAGTGTTTGTGTATACCTTACATTTTATAGTAGTACATTGACTGCAATGTATTTTTCCATGTCACATTCTCCATCCCGTAACTCAACTGGCCTCCAGCCTTAGAGCCTTGGAGACAATCTGGAATGTGCCTACTTAAAGAACATTCACTCTTGAAAAAGATCCTATATGTAATGTTTTCCCTGTTATGTGCTGCAGAAAGTAATAAGATAATACGTGACAATACAGGCATATATTTCATTCTAACTCAGAATATTTTTATTCTGATTCAGATCTGATTTCTTTCAAATCTGAATACAGATCTCTCCTTTAGATTTCCATGTTAAGGTATTTCTAAGCATTGCCTTATGCAGCATGCTACCTCTACAGTGCAACCACTCATTCACATGTCACTTGATTTGCCTAATCAGGCTCTGGTTAAACAATGCGACTTGCCTCATGTAAAAAGGGACAGCTACAATCTGTTGCGCTTGTAGTTTCTGTTTCAAAAGGAAAATAAAAAATTAGTATTAGCAGAATGGATTCAAGACCAATTCTTAATCACACTGAAAAATAAAATTTAATTAGTGAGATGCAGGAAGAAAGCAAAATTATATACACGGCTCTATGAACACAGTATGTTACAGAGGTATTACCTATAAACACACAAGAATGGTTGGATTACATAGATAGAAGAGATGTGGAAAACCTTATGTAATAGGAAAAAAAAGGCATGAAAGTATTAAATGGACTCAGCTTCCTTAGATCCTGAATCTGCATGATTATAAAAGCTTGTCATACTATAAACCCGGGTGTGGTTTTCGTGTTTTGGGGTTGTTTTTTTTTATTTCTTTCCCTAGACATACTTCTTTAATAATATATACATATATTTACAATGAGTTACCTACAGCAAGAAAAGACAAGCAGGACCTTAGGGCTGAAATATGACTAGCTTTGTTTCAGGCATCTTAGCTCATAAGAAAACACATTTGCAGGAAAGCTTTCTGACAACCTGCTGTGCTTGACTCATCCTTAATTACTGTCTTTTGCAGCGTCCAGACCTGTTTGTTTCTTGGCACAGAGGAACTTTGTTTTTTTTTTTTTTTATATTGGTTTTGTTTCCCATTTTGTGTGTGCATCTGTATCACCTTCACTTCCTTCTAACACATTGTCAAGGACTATTTCTGGTCCCAGCTTCAACCATCCTTTAAAATAAACAGCAAACTGCTCCTGGAGTGATAATTCTACTTAGGAATGGACAGATTCTCACAAGCTTAAATCCTGAAAGGTACACGAAATGGTCTGCTCTAAACCACACGTTGCCATGGTTACATCCTTCTGCGGCTCAGACAGGGATGGGGGCCAATTATCAAGTTTTGTTTGCTTGATTTTAAGTAGTTTGTTACCTGGATACTCAACAAATAAGAAAACTGAAAAAAGAGTTGTTTTCTTCTCCTTTAAATGAAGGAAAGGGAAAACAGTCATACCTGAATGTCAAAAAAATCCAACAACATCCATATTCTTAGTTACACAGTGAAAGCACTTCTGAATTGTTTGCCTGAGAGAGGGATGGGAAGAGGCCTGTGAATAGTTTTGCATTAGCATCGTAATGTGAGTTGTGGACAAAGCAACTCATCACATAATGTCACTGTAAATCATGAGTGGGTAGAGAGACGGGGTTAAATGGTGCTAGTGTTTTTACCATTATCTAGAAAATAAAGGCGTTTTTCTGCAAAGATCACTTGGATACCTAATTAGTGAAAGGAAATACCTTTTCTGCTGAGTTGCAGCACACTGATTCTTACTTGGTGTCATTCATATTCCTGCTTTTCAAAGAGCATGTTGTGTATGGTACCCTGCTCCTGGGCTTAATCAGAAGCTTTGGTAACAAACTGAAGATGGAAGAGTGAAGTTGGGTGGAGGAAGCAAGGGAGAGGAGCACAAAATTAAAATACCATCCTGTCAGCGTTCCTGATAGTTTATGCGGGCAATGACAGAATGCTATTTTAATTTTTGTCTGGTTTCCTTTCTACTCATTTATTCCATCTCCTGCTTGTTATTGAAATTTCAGATTAAATTTAAAGATATGAATGGATTGCCAATAAATTTATAAGAGGATATTTAAAACAGCAAAGATTTGAATGACACAAATGAACCTCACTGTAGCAAAGCTGAAGAAAGGATTTGCAGAGAGATGCCACAGTAATCAGAAATAACTGCTAGAATCTCCTTAATTAAAAAAAAAAAAAAAATACTGGAATACAATAGGCACAGAAGGTGCTTCATATAAATTTAGGCTTAACTTTAAATTATTGATGCTATTTTAAATTATCTTTCAAAAGGTTAAGAACAACTGAAGAAGATAATTGAAATACAAGCTAGCTATTCAGAACATGGAGAAACTAATGTTAAAAAAGGGACAGGTATTTCTAATAAGCACCTAAAACCCAGGTTGTTTTTGCTTCATCTCTGTTGCACCAGTTATTTCTCCAAATAGCATGGAAAATTATGTTTAGACTGTGTGGTCTTAAGATTTGCTATTGTTTTTTCCTAGTGAATACGACACATCTGTCTTAACAAAAGGAGTTGCCACTTTAAGGCAAAATCTTTTGGCTCTTCCTTTCTCAAATGAAAGATGGTCCTGTTTATAAATAACTAGTTTGCAATTTGTTTAAATTACAAAGGAGAATCAAAGAACATGGCTTTTCTTTGCAAATTAAACAAAATTGATAGTCACCAAGAAGGTTACAAGCACAAAGCAGAACATTGCAGACACTGGAAGAATTAGTGAAAAAGTGATGAAAAACATATGTGGGTATCTCTCAATTGTTACTTTAGATCTCTAATCCTGGTTAGCAATTTATTAAAAAAAAGAATTAGATAAATTTGTAGCAGTCCTAGTCCTGCAATCTTCCTTTTATGTAGGTAGAAGATGTCAGAGACAAAAAATCTACTAAAATGTTAATACAGATAATTGTGATTTGTGACAGTATTTGGAAGCAAGCTATTCCACATGAGCCGTGTTAAGGAGTATAGGGAAGGTGCAAGTGAAGGAATGGGGAAAGAATATTTAAAATGGCATCTCCTAAGGATCTGGAGATGGGTAAAACGAAATGGATCCTGAAGGGAAGCCATAGATACTCTGAGAAGGGAAACAGCCCTGTCAAACTTAAGGGTCCCTCAGGGAAATCTGGTAGGTGTAGCTCTGGGAGGTGTAGCTGTCTGATACATACCTTTTCCCAAGGGGTTAAATCTTTTCCACTTTTAATTTCCACTGCTTTTCCAGTCTGGGGACCTTTGCCCAGCCCTGAGCTGTCAGGAACGTTTCCACCAAGCTCCAGCTTCGGCATGCAGCAGCCTGGGCTTTATGGAGCAGAGAGGTCTCTCCACACCTCTGCAGGTCCAAGCACCACCCCATCCTAACAAGCTCAGCTGAGTAAAGAGATGCTACCTCCCCATTTCGGTGGAGATCCTGGAGGAGGGATGCAGAAACATCTGCAAATGTACTGAGAAAGCAGTGGGGAGAGGAAGGAAGCAGTGGAATAGTGAAGAGCAGACATGCAGGAAGGATGGAGAAGCTCCCAGGTGCCATGTGGGGTCTGAATGAGTGGGAGAACAATGGGCCATAGCCAGCTCTGTGTCCGAACTGGTTGTGAGAGCCTCTTGGTTTTGTAACAGCTCTGGAAAGACAGGGAAGCTGGGTTTTATAGAGTCTGGGGAAGGCGTTAAGAGAGCAAAACAGGGAAGGAACAGTAAATGGAAGTGCATTTTGGTGGGAAGCTTAAATCTTCCATGGGATGGCAGAATACAATATCACATTATATCCATGGATGCTCACACTGCCTGGAGACATACCCGTATCTATGTACATATACACATACACTAGTAACTAGAATGGATGACATCAGCCCATTTATGTATTGAACTGGTTTTTGTTGTTACCTTGGTATGGACTTTTTCTCAGTAAAACATGGCATTGGTTCTTTCAGCTTTAGCTGCATGTAGTCTGCCTTTTGAAGAGAAAATATAAGATACTTATATGTTCAAACACTACAGCTGCAGGAATGACAGAAGCAGAAGTCTCAGTTGCATAACCATTTTTCATGCTGAATATTCAATTGCCCTTAACAATCACAAAGTAAGAATTTACATATGAATGCTACCCTGCAGCTATGGCAATACTGGTGTTTTTCATGCCCTATCACTGCAAATAAACTTAGAGGTTGTATTAAGATTTATGTAGTTAATATTATGTCTTCTTGCAAGAGATAAAAATCTGTACTTTCTTTGCTCTCACTGAAATCAGCCGCAAAACGTATTTGTGGGGCCAGAATTCTGCTTAGCAAGCTGAGACTTAGCTGTAAGACTTGAGTCATACAGGAGAAAATGAAATCATAGAGCAAAGAGCAAGGAGAGAGGAAAACATGAAATAAAGAAGTAAACCAGAGGTGCTAGACAATTCATATCCATATGATCCCCGTCTGGGAACCTGGCTTATAAGAAGTGGAAATACACAATGCACTCTCCCATTTAATAGCAAACCAAGCAAGCAGACAAAAAACCATAAAACCACCCCAAACCATGCTTCTGGGTCAGGTATTTGGCTTTACAATAAGAGGTGCTTGTGGACTCAAGATATTTTTGCAAAGAAGGAAGAGTGTGTGTTTGCAGAGCCTCAAGCCTCAGGAAGTCAGTCCATCCTCCTGCCTAATCCCATTGGGTGGTGATGACCAGCAAAGGGCAGTTGGGGAGCCACTAAAATCCTACCCTGGGGCTTGTGGCTTGTGGCTGGCCAGGACAGGGATGAGAAAAAAACAAGCTGGAACAAAAGGTTTCAGCAGTGGAAGCTGCAGCCAGGAACTGTCAGCTGTCTCTGGGTTTTCAAGGCTGTAGAGAAGTCACAATGCATTCCTGAGGATTGCAGCACTGGGCTGTGGGCAGGAGCCTCATGCCTAAATATTCCCTGTGGCTTGGCTTTTACTTGGCTTATAGAATTTAGTCAGATCCTTGGTTTGCTCTGGATTAGCTTTACCTTTAATGTTGGCTTGGACAACGACAGTGGAGAAAACCAGATGCAATTTGTAACAGCATAAAAAATCCAGGACCTGTACAAATATGTAATTTTCTTGAAAAACAAACAAAACCTGTTTTTCATAAAAATAATTTTAGAAAAGACTATTTACAAAAAAAAATAGAACAAAACCAAAAACACTATTAATTTTCAAGTATGTAATTAGCATGTGATGGGCAAAACTGACCCCTGCGGTAATATTTTTTCAACTGGTTGTGTTTGTACAGTGGTTTAATTTAACCCAGAATGTATGGTAGCTGGATACATATGGTAATCATACTGCTTCTGAGAAAAAGGATGTGGCAATCATATACGCATATAATACTTCTCATTTGTAGCTTTACCTCCTGTATATTATGCTTATACATATTTTGAGCACTTAGTTGACTGAGGATTTTATCAAAAATGCAATTAGGTTTTGTGTCTACTAATCATATTCAGGTTTAAGCTCTAAAAATTAAAGTGGAAGCCTAGTCAACCAAACTGTACCATTTTGGGTATAAGTACTGCCTGATCACTCAAGACAATGACTAGATCTAACCCTTTGCTTATTAAAACACACACTACACACAGAATAGGCATTTTAAAATTAATTGAGCCATATGGATGCTCTTACCCATTCATCTGGGCCTAAGCAACACATCAGTATTCCTTGCATCTCTGGTCTGTGGTAGATACCTCAAGGCTTGTTTTGAGTGTCACACCAAGTTCAGAAATTAGTTAGACACTACAGTTAATCCATGATGATTTTGTTTGCTGCATTGCTCTTTGGCAAGCTCAATTCTTGCTTCTGATGTAACATTTCTCACATAAACAAGGTATAACTGAGTGGGGTATACCATTTCAAAGCTAGGCTTTGAAGGCTTACAATGTGGATCAAGGCAGTAGAAAACTGAACCGCAAGGAAAATGGTTAATGTCCTCTGTTCACAGACAACTCCTTACTTCTGTAAGGCAGCAGTCCTGACTGACCAAAATTATGGTTTCTGTTTTACTTCAGTTGCTACCCAAGTGTGAAGTTAAAGGGAGCAAAGAAATTGCTTGACTGCAAAATTAACTCTGAAAAAGCTTTTGTAAAACAAGTACATATTATTATTTGTATTAACATAATTACTGGCCCACAATACCACTACTCTTGTCACTGAATTAGTGTACCTTCTTGCATGACCTAGAAGAGGGGCAGAAGTATTTATAAAAGGCCCTTTTAACAGATGTTTGTGACTTTGTGGTAGACTTTGTATCCTGGTGCCCAACATGAAGGGCACACTTGTATATGTTCCTAGACAGTGACTGTAAAAGACAAAGTTTTTGAATGTCTGTAAGCAGGGTGAGGCAAATAGATTCATATTTAGGAGGCAAATGTATTGATTTTTAGAACTACTGCTCAATTCCCCTAACATTTACTTGCACATAATTCAAGTCATTCTGCATTCACTATGTTAAAGAGTCCAGTGTGCCACATGGTAGGACTATTCCTGAGCTGTAGGTGATATTAATGGTGTATTATTAATGCTAGCCTTCATTTTTAAGGATAACTGTCTATATTCCACTAGAATTGAGTTTTCTAGGCAGTATGACAGGAAAAATGGAATAATTTTCAAACAGACGTTAATTGGGAGTGATATTAACAAGAGGTAAAGGTTCAAAGGTCAGAACAACAGCAACAACACCAAAAAGAAAAAGCCAGATTGTTTTGGGGAAATGTCTTCACTAGACAACAGAATAAATATATGTAAGAAGTGGGGCTGGTGGGTCTAAGATCTTCCTAAGAACTCAGATCACCATAGTCAGGTGATTGGCTTCACTAAGGGCAAATCATGCCTGACCAATTTGATTACCTTCTACAACAGTGTTACGGCATTGGTGGATAAGGGAAAAGCAATTGTTACCTGGACCTGTGCAAAGCATTTGACCTACATGACATTCTTATCTCTAAATTGGACAAACATGTATCTGGCAGATGGGCCACTTGGTGGATAAGGATAAGGCTGAATTAATGCACTCAGAGAGTGATTAATGGCTTGATGTCCAAATGGAGACCAGTGACAAGTGCTGTTCCTCAGGGGTCAGTGTTGGGACCAGTGCTGTTTAAACTCTTTGTTGGTGACATGGACAGTGAGATTGAGTGCCCTCAGCATGCTGGTAATGATACCAAACTGTGCGGTGCAGTGGATATACTGAAGGGATACTGAAGGGAAGGGATGGGATCCAGAATGGACCTGGACAGGCTGGAGAGGAGGGACCATGTGAACCTCATGAAGTTCAACCAGGCCAAGTGCAAGGTCCTGCATATGGGTTGGGACAACCACAGGCACAAACACAGGCTGTGGGAGACTGGACTGGGAGCAGTCATGAGAAGGACTTGGAGGTGTTGGTCAATGAGACTCAGGGCTTCAATGTGTGCTTGAGCCCAGAACCCCACCATGACCTGGGCTGAATCCTCAGAGCGTGAGCAGCAGGGGGATTCTCCCCCTTTACTATGGTCTGAAGTAGGAAATGTGTTTTCCGTGTCCATGTCAGTCCATTCCTAAGACCAGGTTGTCTATCTGTTCTGGACTCCACTCAAGGAATACAGCTTTCCATGCTTTAGAAGTATCTTAGAGCTAATTGCTATGTTTGTACCTGCTTGTACAACTGCATTCAGTTGTGGAGACGGAATGTGTGTCAAAAGACTTTAGTACTATTAAAAAGTGTTAAAAACCAGCCAATTTGCTGCACTGATAGGCACTACTGCATTTGTTTACATTTTCTTCTCTTCAATTGCAAGACAAACACAAGGTGCTAAGTGTCACAAAGATGTGGTTACAGGAGGTGCACTATGTATAATCTAGAGTTAGGATTGATAGTGGGGGTGCTAGACCCTTTCAGCTCATGAAGAGAAAGCTGGTCTGTATAGACCACATTATGGGGCAGCATTTTCAAAATTTGCTGGGGGATATAGCTACTGAAGCCCATCTTTCAGAAGAATTTCTTTTTCCTTCATGTGGAAAAGAATATGCAGCCAGGATGTGGCTGGTCTCTTTTCTCAAGTAGCAAGTGATAGGACAAGAGGAAATGGCCTCAAGCTGCACCAGGGAAAATTTAGACTCGAGATTAGAAACAACTTCTTCCCCAAAGGATGATTAGGTGTTAGAACAGGCTGCTCAGGGCAGTGGTGGAGTCACCATTCCTAGATGTGTTCACAAACCATGCAGACAGGGCCCCTTGTGACATGGTTTAGTGGTGGCCACGGAAGTGCTGGAGGAACAGTGCAACTTGATGATCTTAAAGGTCTTTTCCAGCCCAGCTGATTCTATGATTTTAAGAAGGGGTTTTAGTGATTTAGGTACTTCTGAGAACCCTACTCCGTCCTTGCGCGTTTCTGATTGCTCTTGAGGAAAGACAGTGCTACCAAATGTCCTGTACCTCCATCTGAGTCTCTGAAATGTAACAGCATTTGTTTATTGTCACAGCAGGAGCTTCTGCCCAGCTGGGTAGTGCTTCTTCAAGCAGCACAAATGTCTGAATGTTGGAAATACCTTCAAGTATTAAACCCTGCGCCTTTAAGGGGGTGTGTTTGGCATTAAACAGACTTTCCAGCTAATGAATTTCTCAAGTTACAAGAATAATGGCCTTTTTAATCTTAGCAAGAGTAATTAAACCGACATTTGTTATTAATGATGTTGTTAATGGTGGTAGATATTGAATTTTCACTGTAGATATCATACAGTTGCACTGATTTTTTTTGAGGTTTTTATTAACTTGATTGGGTAGTGAAGCTAAAAATGTATATTTTTTTTTCCTGCTTCTGGAGGTATTGATTTTCTGCCTGTTTTGAAGCAACATCTTTGCCTTAATTTTGTTCTCATTGGAGATTCTTGCCTTCATCGTCCTTTACTGGCGAACTGACAGCAAAAGGACCAGATCTTGTCTGCTTCCACTCAGACATTGCCTGGAATGATTTGTGCAGAGGCAAGGTGGGTAGCAGTGGTTGCTTCTGCCATCCGTTTTTAACACCTGCTGGGGGTTCCCATCTATGTTTCACCCCAGGGAAATATGAGTTTGTTACATATAGAGCTAAAAACCTGAAGTTTCTAGCTCAGATTAAAGAAAATAGTGGGGTTTTTTAACTGGTTTTCATCTTAAATCCAGAGTCAGCCAAGACAGCAGGCGGAATACCTTCTCTCTTGTTCTTCTTTACAGTATTATGCTCTTTTCCTAGTATTCTTGGTGCTCTGCAGGGTATGGAGAGGGATATTATGCCTAAGTCTGAAGCTAGATTTCATGCATTAGGCCATTAATGGGGCCTCTGCTTTTGTTCAATGCTCTGAATTGGGGAGAGTGTAAGTTTGTGCTCTCCTTATGTGAATACAAACCCCCTTAGGACACAATGCATCCTCCATCTAACAGCTGCTCAGCCTTGCTCAATAGTGTGGGGCAGTTCATAGCTGTGGAGACATCCCTGTGGAGAAGATGCCTTTTTTTCTTACATGTGCATTTTCAGCATTATAGCTTTAGATAACCCTGCATTAGACTTCCTACTTCTTGTTTTATGTGGCTTTCTTTCGTTTTATATCAATCTCTTATAACTAGTTACTGAAATCACAACTTCTCATGCTCTTTCTTACTATCTTTTACTAGGAGCAATGCCAAATAAAAGGTACGTTTATTAACATGTGAGATTCTGAGCCCTTCCTGGTGGGAAGACAGATTAATAAGAGTAATTTTTCCAGGAAAAGGAGGACTTTCCTGGCGATGGCTTAGAAACAGCTTTTGCAGTGACATGGGATCCTGCTTGACTCCCTGTGCCTTTCTCATCTTAATTTCTCCTGAGAAAAATGCTCCATCAAAAGCTTTAAAAAAATCCTCTGAACTCTAGAGACCAGGATTTCTCTGGTTTTGGATTCTCTCTGTCAGTGGATTCTTTCCAAGCTCTCATTCTTCTGTGAAGTCCAGTTTACACCTTTTAAAAGCACTCCTTCTGGCTTGACTTGCTGTACTTCAGGGCTTGGTCTCAGCTCTGAGGCCATTTCAATCACATCCTTAACCTGATTTTGCTGCCTTTTACAACTATTGCTTTACACTAAAAAGAAGGGGGAACCCCCCCCCCCAAAAAAAATAAAAAGCCCTGGCATAAGTTGCTGATTTCCCTTCCTCTGTCAAGATTACGCCAGTAGCTCTGAGTAATTTGGTCTCATTTTCTCAAGGGACTAGGACTGAAATAATCCAATGTTTATTTTTATACAAATTCTCACAGTGCTACAATGTTTTGGAGACTTCCTGAGATGTTTCTAGTTTTTTCACAAGCTAAAAGGCCATTCTCAGAGGTAGCTCCTTCATGTAAACCTAAAAATGGCATTTTCCCACAATACAGCTTATCAGGAAGTTTAAAGTTCAATAGTCTCTCTCTCACTCTCTTTCCCTGTCTCACACACATGAAAGTAATAAATAAAAAAAATGAAGGGGTTCTTCCAGTTCTGCTGAGAGTTGCCTTTCAATCATTTCATTTTGGTGTGCTGTCTGATTGTAATGCTATGATGGGACCTGTGATGATCTAAGGACAGAAGCAAAGCAAAATCTTTAGGGAAAGAGAGCACCTTATATTCAGTAAATTTTGATTTATTCCTACAGTAGCCTGGAGAGGATGCGAGATACCGTCAGTGTTCCTTGTGTTTTGGATTTATAGACGTAGTCCCATTATGGGTATAGCCATAGAACTGATTTCTGTACCAAGACACTAAAACTATAATGGCTTGATTCTACTACCTCTAACAAGTCTGGGATGGTTAATTAAGAGCTATTGGACAAAATGCTGTGTGACTTCGTTACTTGAGGATGGGGATTCCTCCCAGCAAAATAAATGGTTTGTTTGATGTTAATTCTGATTACTTTCTTTTAATCTCATAATGATTACTAATAAAACTGCTGAATTTGAGGACAATCAAGTTAATGCTGGGCATATTTGAAAACCTTGGACAAAGACCTGGTCTTCCTTTCTCATGTTACAGAATAAGTTTTCTCAGGTGAATAAAGATTAGACACATAAACATCTCGATTCGAGATTCAAAAGAGAAGCCTGGTCCCCTTCCTGTTGCTTTGTGCAAGGGCGCATTGTACTGCAGATGCACTGGAAAGAGGTGGCTCCTTGATTTCTCAAAGTTTCAGCCCTATTTCATTGCTTGATTAGTTATTTCCGCACCAGGGACCCTTGCTGTTAGGATTGCTGTTAAACAAAATTGCCTTGCTGACATTGTGTTCTAACAAACAATTTACACCTCTGTAAACTGATTAGTGCAGTGGTTTTATCTTGACAGCTAATCTTTGTCGCACATTTTAAAGAACAGCTGAGGAGGACTTTTCTGTGCCCAATGGAAAAGGTCTGCCCAGTGAGGTTAGGGAAGCGGGAACGTGAATTACATAAAATGGAACGTGTGTTCGGTTTTCAGTCACTTCAGATACCTAAAGGCCTGAAGACCATCTTAGTCTAGAAACAAATAATCTTACTACAGTTATTTCTTGTAAAATAGGACTGGCAGAATGGGAGGAGATATCCAGAAATCCAGTATTTTTTGATCAGAAAAAATCTATTGCACATTGTTTGGAAAAGGGGAAAGAGAGTGAACTGCACTCTAAGGATGGTGTTCTCTGGACATCACTAGAAGGGGATATGACAATGATGAGGAATTTCAAACCTCTAGCAGACACTGTCCATCATCAAAATGAGCAGGCGCTGGGGGACTGCTGGGGTTGTCACTGCCAAATATGGGACGATCCAACCTTGGCAGGGCTGAGGGGTCTCATAAGAAACTGGGTTTGCTAGTTTGTGTAGTAATGTGCTTCAGGACAGGAAAAGCGAGTAAAACCTGCACAGCTCAAAACAGAAACCTGTAAACATTTCATCTGGCCTAGTTACATCACTTGTCCCAGATGAAGACAGAAAAAGGAAAATTGCAGGGTGACCGGCTACAATAAGAATAGGGGAAAAAAGTCACAAAGGCCCTCAGGACAGTGACAGGACAATAAAAACAAGAGAAAGGTAAGAAAGCAATGCTAAATTGACGTTTACTAAAGGAAACAACTATGCCTAGATTGCCTTTAGAAAGCAGATGAAAGATGCTTTTTGGTATCTCTAAACAGGCAAGAAAATAGAGTAATAGCTTCAGATACTATGAATAAATAGTGAAATAGAATATTTCACTTAGCCATAGTAAGTAGTGTGCCTAAACCCTTCTAATTTCAGATGTTTTTTTAATGTTTAGGAATAGGATTTATATTGTTGAACTGTAGCTCTCTTGAAGTTGTGTGTGTGTGTGTCTCAGCTAACTGTGCAGGTTTTTCCACAGCTGGGAAAAGACAAAGGCATCTCTGCAGGTCAGTTCTTTCACAGAGCCACTGTGACTCAGACAAAACCCACCAGAGCTATTGCACTTCTTCTTGATCAGTCGAGATGGCTTTGCACTGGAAACTGCAAAAGAAATAAATACACTGTGCTGTGTTTCAGCCATTCAGTGGAAAATTTGAATATAAAAAACCCTCAAGTGAAAACCAGGCTTTCAAAATGTCTTTCTGAATAAGTCCTCTGCTGTATTTCACAAAAATTGAAATGCCATTTTGTTCAATAGTTTCAAAACATTTCTTCCGGAAATTTCAAAACATTTCTTTCGGAACTTTCCCAAGTCTTGGCAAACTCCAGAAGTGGCACCTTGAGCTTCTGTGTTACCAGGTCTGGCCAGGCTGCGGCTGAGATCCTGGGACTTGAGGCAGCTTAGTCGCTTTAGCAGTGTATCAGGTGAACAGGCAGCAAGTCGCATAGGATAATTTTAGAAACCTGCCTGAGCAAGAGATTTTCAAAACTGGCACAGCTGCCAGTTTCCTTGGCTTCAACCAGAACTTTATTAAAATCATTCTGTTCCCATGGATCAGCTACATTTTTACAAATCAGCATTTTCCAGTGGGAAAAGAGAAAAGCAAAAACATTCATTTGGAACAGTTGCGGATATTTTCTAGTAAAAATCAAATGTGATATGATAAATTGAAGATTTATTATCGGGCAGTGGACTTGCATTGCAGCACTACACTGAGCAGCAAGACCTACCATTTCAGATGGAGTTCACTCAGCTCTTGTGTTGATGCTAATCTGTTGTCTCTGCCAAGATACTTGTGTGAGATGGTAAGGAAATACTCCTTTGCTTCTGGATGGCATTAGTTTCGATGTTTTCTATGCAGATTCCATAAAATGACATGAAATTGTAGGTTACAGGGAGAGGCCATCTTCTTCGTCACATTTTTTTTTTCTTTGTGCACCGGAATGTCAAACCAGATACTTTTTGTTGGTCTTGATGGGATGTACAAAATGCCCACGTGGAATTGCTCTATACACTCAGTGTCCTCATGCTTTACTTGACAAAACCAGACCCTCTCAAGTCAGTAAGTAACACACATTTCTAAACAATGTTTTGGAAAATAGGAGCCAGGTGCTTTGAGTGTGACCAGTTTCCAACAAACAGGAGGTAAAAAAAACCAGACTCTGCTCCTTAGAAAATTGAATGAGAAGCCATTAGCAGCTGTTCTCTTAGACAAGGTTCTTGATCAGTAATCTTGTTAGAGATAATTATGAATACATTCAAAGGTGTTTATAGCAAAAACCTATTTTATGTGTAAGCACTTGGCTTTATGGCAGTATAAGAGACTTTGGGTAGGTTACCAGTGAAATAAACGTCTGAACTTGCTTTCAATCTGCTGTTACTGCAAAAGGGAAAGAAGCCATGAGACATACTTCCTGTAGCTGGGAAAGTTGCCTGTCTTTGGGAACAAAATCAATGGATCTGACTGAATTTGCATTTAAGCTGCCATACATAGCTCTCTGATGTCAGGAAAGGTATTCCTTGCTCTTAACCTCTGTTTCCTTCTTACCATATTTAGGAGAAAAAAAAAAGGAAATTCTCCTTGGAAAGTTTGAACACAAAACGGAGTATCAAAACCAGGTTTTAGAAAAGGTGTTTGAGTTGGTATTTGCCTTCTTTTCTCCCAAGGTTGTTGCTCTAGGTGTCTACACAGAAGGGAACTTGCTTTTTTTTTTTTTGTTCCCCCATGAGTTAAAAGACAATAAGGTTTACAATTATTTGTATTATGGTAGCATATGTGATGCTTTGTCATAAAATTACAGCTCTATTCAATCAGAGAAGACAACCCCAACATTTAAGCTTCTGTAATTGAAAAAGATAGACAAAAGTGTTGGAGAAGGGGATATTGTATTATTGCATATGATGCTATTACAGATACAGAGCTGAGACATAAAAAGATGATATAAATACACCAATGCCACAGAGAAAGTCTGTGATAGACACAAGAATTAAACGCAGATCTCCTAGCTTTCAGTTTGGTTCTCGAGTCATGAAGTTATTGTTCCTCTCTCCTTCATCTCCTAATTGGATCCATAGACACCTTCTAGCACTAGCTTCTGCTAAGTATTACTCCTGCAGGTAAAGCCTCCATATGGTTTTTTTAGTGCCGATACTAAATTTTAATAATGAAGGCACCCTTCCACTTTTTTTTCCTGATGTCTGACAATAATGGCTCAGTAATTACTGAACTAATGTTATCCATTCCAACAGATATCACATTTATTAAACAGAAAATGCTATGTTGCTGTTCATCAGTTAGGAATGTGTATAATTGAAACATAAAAATGAAGTCTGTGCGAATATGTGTGATTCATCATGAATTCTGCAAGCCCTACACTAACTCTTCTTAATTAAGCTGTCAAATGGAAAACTTACAATTAATGCAACATCATATTTTGTAGGAGTTCTTTTCTACCCCCGTATAAAGCTCAATTCAATAGAAACATTACAAGGACTACGTGTGAGGATTGGGCACCCTTGTCTTAATAAACAAAAATTTTGTTTTGTTTTCAGTCCATTCTACCTGGATCTTCCATGAAAAATGAACATAGGATTGAGAGACAGTCATTATTTTTCTCCATAACTTTCTACACACAAATAGGCATTTGCTTGCTGTAAGAAACTTGTGCTACAGGCCTCATAGAATACTTAGTCCAGTAAATGAACACTGGTGATAGATACAGAAAGAGCACAGTTCCTTAACTGCTGTGCACAGGATGAATAGCTTGGCTCCTAGCTGGGATGTGGTCTGATGCCCACAGCCAAACCCACTCATGATCTTAGGACATCTGCACCCAAGACAACTCAAGGGTTTGGGCATTGGTTTTAAAACACCAGGTTTGGGTGGAACTGGGCTTAGCTCTGCTCTTCCTTCCTGTATGACAGTTAAAATAAGCACTGTGCTTTTCACTTCTGCACATCTTTTCCAGGTGGGGTTAGAGGTGCCAAAGTGAAGACCCATCTGCTCTGCATGTGCAGTAAAGATAACATAGTCCTTTCCCTAATGGGTTTCCACACTGCATTTCACTGATGTTTGCCTGCAGGCAGCTTATGAGGCTCCTTGCTGTGTTTATACCCCTGCTAGTTATAAAAGATAGCGCTTTAAAAGTAATCTCTTTGGCCTTTTGCATGAGAACCTGAGCTTTTTGCAGAACATTTAATTTTTCACTGTAAAGTAGTAACTTCCAGTATGTCGTTTTCCAGGCAGGGAGAGCCCAGCAGGGTTTGAGGGGACAGCTCAGCCTTCTGAGGCAGTCCAGTATGTGGGTATGAAGAGCCTGTAGTCAGAGGTGCTGTGATCAGCCTTGCCTTTGCTTCTGCCACACCAGTCCACCACCAGCTGCAGCTTGTGCACTCTTGGTCATTTGTCTTCTGGTTGTGGTTATTTTGCTTGTAATTTCTTATAATAGCTCCATATTACACAGGAACACACCAGTTTCCACTGGGAGGGGTGGGGCAGTGGGCATGATGCAAGAAGAGACTTTTCTCCTCTTGCAACATCAAAGCCACAAGATTTCCATATGCTTTTCTTTTTTTTTTTTTAATTATACTTTACATCTGATTACAACTGTTTTCACTTTAGTGCCAAAAGAGAATACCTAAAACAGTGTAGAAGAGGAAGACACAGGGGTTTGTGGGCACTTACAGCTGCCAAATAGAGCAGCTGTAATGCTGCGGGTGCTTGGGAAACCAATTAGAAACACATGGAGTGACAAAAAAATGTAAGTAACTTAAGATTAGCACAGTGAATGCGTCACACTGTGTGAAACTTAGGCAAGCTAAGGCTGGCACCAAAGATCAGTGAAAGTAAAATGCAGTTATGATGCCTCAAAGTGAAATTGATCATTAGTACTGGGAAATTAGGAAATATTCTCACTGTGATCCTAACTGCAGCTTAAGTACATGGATACATCAATGTCAAGAAAATTTTTTTTAAAAGTTAAGTATGCTAAAAAGCAAGTCCAGTGTTCACAACTGGTTTCTGTGGGAAAAATGTTACCTTAAAGGGTGCCCTAACTTTCTGTGCAGCATGGGTCAGAAGCTGTGGGTCTAGGCAGAAGTTGTTTCTTTTTGCCTTTGCGAAGCAATGGATTGGACAAGCTGAAAGAAGGTGTCAAGACAAACATGAGACAGGTCCTCTTAAACAGCATTAAAAAAAAAGTCAAGATCTGAAGAGTCCTATGTATTCATTAGTTGGCACTGTATTTTCAGGCACTCATTTGGAGATTTTTTTTTTTAATACATGGAAATTATCAGGCCAGACATTAGTTTATCCAGTTACATAGTGTTGCAGAGGAAAGCTGCACTTTCCACTGTGCTTATTGTCCATCATCAATAAGAGAAGAAACTTAAGGCAGAAGTTTTCGCTCTTCAGATATAGGTTGGTGATCCAGGATTTTTGATCCAAGAATAAAGCCCTATAGATGGCAAAAAAGCTAGTTGGTTGGGTTTGGTTTTTTTTTTGGTTTGTTTTTGTTGCACAGACACAAAATGAGAAACTTTTGCTGATGGTAGTCCAAAACTTGCAAAGCGAGTATTATGAGGATTGAATGACAATGTAGCATTTAATGCATCTACCTGGTGACAGAACATAAATGCAGGTTACAGAAAGCTGATTACTCTAAAGAATAACCAGAACAATAGGAGCAGGAGCTCCTGCATGGAAGCACAGACGACATACTTTGTTATTGAAGTCCATCCAGCAGTTATCACATTCCTATAAGCAGGATTCATATTTTTTTCCATCAAGGTATTGCATAAGTATATAGAAGAATTTTCCAGGGCCTTATTTTGTGGACTTTTCACAACTCACTGTTGGCAGTTTGATTTCTCCTCTCAGTGAATAAAGAAAATCCCAAGCATTTCATGTCTTTGCCTTCCTGTAAGACTAACATGGCCAAGTGTAGTATATGTCATTTAGCATGCCCCAAACTTCATTATTTCATAGTGAATGAACAGACAAGAGTTTTATACCCTACATATACTTAGTGAAATATTTGAGGCCCCTTATTTATTAAGCCAGCTGTGTAAGCTTTGCCTTTGTCCTCTACCCTGCATGACCATGATGCATGGTTTAAGTATATAGGGCACTTACTGCTGTTAGCAAAAAATGAGCAGGGAGAGCAGGCTGCATTTATCTCTGCCAATTGTAGAAGAATTATTATTAAGGGATGAAACTTGTAAAATTTTCACAGTCTTGAAAATTGTCTCCACCTCTACTGCCAGCAGAAAGCATGCCACATTCAAGACTGATAAGCAAGGGTGAGAGCTTTGCTGAGCAGAATACTTATAGATTTCAGTAATTTGCCTGTTCTGGGGAACAGAAAAGATAGATGGAAGAAAGAAAAAACACTATGGCCCATCTGTGCAAGCCAAAAATGCTTCTAGTATGTCAGAACGAGTTGTACAACTGCCCCTGATAATTAAATCTATGGCCTCCATACAGCTTCTGAATGAGAGCTCTTCACTGGCTTGGCCTTTTATCTCTGGCAACAATTAATTTGCATTTTCGAATGTTTTTATTTATCTACTGTTTGCAGTTTTAATATTTGTCTTTATAGCATGAGGTGCAAAAGTCTGATTTGTTTGCTCAGGATTTACTTCTCTAATTTTGACTACCCAGATGGAATAGCAACACTTTGAATAAGGATTTTGTTGATATTGCAAAATGGATGAAAGATGCTTTCCCTGGTACAATTTAAAATGGTGTTTGAATATGTAGCCCACAGAGCTCTGAAAAACATTCTGATTTTTTGATGGCTTTGTTTTGAAAACCCATCTTTAACGATTTCTACTTTGGGGGGAAAAAAAGCCCTTGCATTCCAAGGCTACACTGTGCAGAACACACTAAAGATATGCTCCTGGTCCAGTGACAAATTTCCAGCCAGATTCAAAGCAAGAACCGTTTGCTTGAGTCAGTGGAGGCACTCCTAAATGGTAAAGTACAAAAGCTAATCCTCAGAATTTTAGTTTCTTTAAAACAACAACAACAAATCAGAATACCAGATGCGGATGTTTGCTCAGACATTTGTAAAAGTGAGAATGCGTCTGGCTGTTTGGAACATTATTTCTGCATCATGATGTCTTTTGTGCCATGGAACCTGCTGTGAAACCTGCTCTCTGTGTAACAGCTCATATGGAAAGATCAAGGGTGCATTGCTTTGCTGGCATGGCTGCAGGATAAACAGTTCTTAACCAGACTATCACACACTGCTAGAGTTTCTGAAGAAGAAGTTATGAAGTTAAAGACACTGGGTTTTGCCATCATTTAAAAATAAAATGCTGCCTGGAAGAGCTGAGACTTGGGAGGAAAGACAAGGGGTTTGAAATCCAAACCTGAACCTGGAAAGCAATTTCTCCTGATAGTGCTTTGCTCTCTGCCCTGTTAAAAACCCTGCACTATCCATCACCACGTATTCTGGCAAGAACAATCCATAGTCAGACAACAATAGGGTTTTGTGGAGACTCTTTCTGGTCAGGATTTCGTACTAATATTACTTTCATCTATGGCTAAACAGGGGAGCCTTATTTTACATGCAAGCGGTCAAAGTCTTCTTGCTGGAGGGATTACAGCTTGTAAAGTGCAGATCTTGTTTCACTCTGTCTAATAAAATGACCAGTAAATTCCAAAATGTATTCTGTCTTTAAGGATCAATTTTACTGGTGGAAAGGCCAGTGTAGAGAAGTTGTCAATGTGATTTGCTTTAAAATACAGTGATAAGAAAAACATCAGAAAATGTTTAATCTGCTATGGGTTCACTTTTAGGTTTGTCTATTAACTGCAGTAGACGTGGACAACGATATCCAGATAATTCCTGTTTAACTTCTACAGCACTTTACTAGTGCCAGCATGATGCCGTGCCAGCATACTGCCATGCCAGCAGATGCCCTTAGATATAAATATTTCCTGTGAATTCCATGATGGGCAGTAAAAGTCCCAAACCTGAAATAGGTTCAAGATGCCACTTCTTTTTTTTATTAGTATCATTGCTCAGAAATGCCCAATGTTTCTCTAAATCCATGGGTTTAAGCATATTTCCTCCACTCTGTGCAAAGTTCCACCATTAGTCCTCCTCCACTGAAGAAAGATGATAATAAGTGCCTTCCACATCTTCCATAATACATCCAGACCTGCCTTTCCCTGCTACCCCCAGTCTTGTGAAGTAGGTACTTTGTTATGAATTATGGGGAAGGTGTACTTTCTAATTCTAAAGCTGGGTGATAAACGTCCAAAGCCAGCATGGGACACTTCAGAGGAAGTGCCATAAATTTAACGCTGAATCAGCTCTAAGGAGGAGAGCTGGGGCTGAAGAATCACAGCTGTCGTTTAGCTGTGGGAAACAGTTCAGGGATCATTAATATTGGTCATTCCCATGAACTTCAGGTTCGCTGTGGGGAATGCCGGGAGGTGACGCTGCAATCTGTGCAAATCTCAAATCCCAAAGATGAAAGATTGTCTGTTGTTAATAAACAGGTTACATTTAGCATCAAAACAAAGTGTATTTCCCAGTTTCTAGTTTTGCTCTGCTTTCTTTACAATTAGCAGAATTTTAAAAGGTAATTGGTAAAAATAAGGGATGGAGAGTAGGATAGTTGTATTATAGTTGTTGGAGATTTCTCCTTTAAACACTGTTTAGTACAATGTAGTTTTTTTGTATAACATTGCCAGGTAGTTGGAAAATGCTGTAGTGCAGTCAGGCTTTTAATTTTCATATCACTTATGAAGAAAAGTCAGAACTTTTGGTCAAATCACTTTTAAGAGAAACCTCTTTCCCTGGTATTTCCCCTCCCCCTTCCCTGCAGAGGGAAAGCTAGAGAAACACAAATATAAACTTGTGGGAAAGTAGCAAAATGGTGTGTCTTTGTAACAAAATCTGGATTCCTGACTCCCATAACTCCTACTTTTAAGTAATTGGCATCCTTGGTATTGCGATTATATACTTCATAGAAAGCAGCACAAAAAAAAATGCACCTTACCCTTCTGCAAAGGTTGATTTTGATGATATTCTTTCCAGGCTTGACTGTAATTGTACCTCAAAACAGAGTGGGTAGGGCCGCTAATAACTAGGACAGAACCATCAAGTATCAGGGTTGAGGGGCTGCAGCGGAGTGCACAGTGTTTTAATGGGACAGAGTTAATTATGCCATCCCAGGGAGCCTGTGTGGATCTAACTGGGACAGAGAGATAAATCCTTTGGGCACTTCATTTCTGCTGTCACCCCAGCAGAAGGGCAGCCTGTGGGAAAGCAGCTTCCTAGGGGAAGAAAAGTAAGTCATTTCGGTGTTCTTGTCAGTACAGGTGATGGACTGTGATTATTACTATTATAATAAAAAAGCAGAAAGGAGAGAAAGACTGTATGAAGAACAAAGATGGGAATCACTCTAGCGCCAGAATCGGTGATCTGATCTCTCTGTGTTTGCAGTTCAAATGTGTCAGTGTTTTTTGCTTATTATTTATCTCTTAACAAGGAATAGGTTTTCTTTTCTGTGCTACAAAAAAATATAGAAACCATATCTACAGTAGTATGACTTTCTCTGTAAAAACTGAGGCAAACCATAGGAGAAGCCTAGCATCTCAGTCCTCAGATATCAGTTTCCCAGCCCTGTAATCCTACAATAGTTTGAGCTGGATTAGCATCATAATATCAGAGAGAGGTTCAGAGGTACTGAGAGACAAGATATTTAAACTTATGTATGTTCTTAAACACAACTGGGAGTCAGGATCTGAGTGACCTGCTCCCACTTTCAAATGTAGCCTGGGCACTTTGTATTTGAAATTCTTTTTGAAAGAAAACAGTACGTGGGTTTCTGGGTATTGCAATCACTTCTCATTCCACATGTAACTTTCTAGCTTTCCTGAACGAAACTAGAATAGGGCCTTTGGCAAAAAATCTGACTCAAAAGCACCAAAGAGGCAGTATTGCTGCTGCAACTTCCTTATTTTAATGGAAGCTTCTGCTTAAAAACACATTTCATGGTACCTTTGGAGCTTAATCTGAATTTTATAATTAATCTTTACCCACAGAGACGGTAGACTGAATAAAATATTGAGTCTGTGGTTTTGGAACTGCTTTTTTTTTTTTTTAAGATTTTTGTTTGAATTGAACAAAAGGAAACAAATTAAAAGCTTCTTGCTTTATCCCTCCACAGCGCTGACAAAAAGTAGAATATCTGCCTTTCAGGAAACCCTTGTATTTTGACACCTGTTTTTGTACTGGGGCAAAAAGATGAAATATGGTAAGTTTTCACTGGTTCAGGTTGTAATACTTCTCAAAATGATGCTTGTGAGTTTTGTTGTGTTGTTTTTGTTTGTTTTTTTTTTCAATTCACAGCCTATTGACCAGCCCAACATATTTGAGCTTGTTTCATTTTAGTTGGAGAATTAAAGAGCACCAGCTGATCTCAAAAATGTAGGGTTGAACCTTCACTTCATCCTGAGTGAGCAGCATCCTCTGCTTGGATGGAGATTCACAGAGTTTGCTGAACTAATGGATTTCAAGGCAGAAGTAGTCTTGGAGGGGCAAGAAACCAGGGCAATTGCTCCAGGTCGTGGTAGTATGAACAGCAGTCCTAGCCTGCTAGTGGTACAAGCATTTATTAAGGGATTTCAAAGAGAAAAAGTGCAGTGCTTTAGTCCCTGCCATGCTGCTGCCTTTACCTGAATCACCATGTCTAAGGGAATTATACAACAAATATTGTTTTTGTGTTTCATACAGCAGAAGGGAAGAGGGGGTTCAATGGCAAAACCTGCCCACAATTGCAATATTGTTACATAATGAGAAAAAAAAAACCTCAAGGATCTGGTTCTACCTAAGTTACTCTTACTAAGACTTATTTACAAATATTTTTCTGTGCTAGGATTATTTTAAGCTGTGTTATTTACTAAAAATTTGCATTTTGTTTAATAACAAATTCTAGGTGCCAACTTATCAAATAAATAAATACCTCCTGTGCATTAGAAAAGAGCCCAGGTATTAAAAAATTGCTTCAATTTCTGTTTTAAATGCTATAATCTCAGCACATGAATTGTTATGGCAGCTATCAAAACAATCAAGCAAACAAAGAAGAGAAAAAAGAAAAAGGTGAAAAATTCAAAGTCAATAGGTAAGCAAAATGAAAGGGACTGAGAGAAAAGGAGTCTGTAGAGTGTTCCTGTCTTTAATCCAGGTTTTCTTCAGGCACCTTCACTGCATTTTTGGGAAAAAAATATCCCAACAGACTCATTTTTTACTGTGCTTTTCTGCTTTATGTGTGTGATCCTTGCCTTTGCAGAGAGACCTGCAGAAGACTACGTGTCATGCCTTAGAGAGGAGCCTGAAAATGTCATTTTGGCCCCTCATGTATTTTTTGTGAATGGTTCCTTTGACAATCTCATTTAGTACAGTGACAGTCTGTAATACTTGGGTATTTGATTCACTAACAAAACATCTGTTTTGAGGTTCTGTGGATTTTCTAGAGTGAAGCTAAATCTTCTTTTAAAGATATTTAAAATCATTTATGATCCAAATGCAGTTGGAAGGTTTAGATTTTTCTTTGACTCCTTTATTGTTGATATTGGAGATAATTTTAATTCAGTACAAACTTGTTTCTGTGCTTTGCAGCTCAAAGATGATGCACTTTTACTGAATGAGACAGTCACATCGAGTATATGGTAGCTATTGCCAATTCTTTTGCTGAACTTTTTCTCTATTGCAGCTATAACTCTACAGTGGATAGCAGAAAAAGTCCTAGTAGCACTATTTACAAGGACCTCTTCCAAGCCTTTTTCTAACTTCCAGGTTTATTTTCTTTGCCTGGTGTTTAAAGGTCTACATTTAGTGACTACTGATTTGTCTAATTAGGGAATGATAATTTGGTCCTTGCTGAATGAAAGGCAATTGGCAATCTGCATATGGTTGCAGTGAATTTTTAGGAGAAGCCAGGCTTCCCTTTGCACATGAACTGAGTTTAGCATGCAGTTGCTTAGCCGACATTTAAGTCTGTCCTAACAGATGAAGAGATCTTATTTGGTAGTCCATGGTGTTGATCTGCAGTGTATTGCTCTGACACACTCATAGGTGTTACATCATTAGGGCCAGCTATATCTGCTGCTCCTAGACCTTCTCCACCATGATGTCTTTACTAACTTTTGAACTTATGTGGCCTCAGTAGTCAGCCAGCATGCTCCAGGGTTTAGCAAATTTTAGTGAAAGGAGCTGGATGCTTTGAATGGGTTCAGTTACCTCCCTTGTAACCTCCACAGAGAACACTGTTGTCTGCTGTGAGGAGCCCTTTCATGGGTAAGGACAGCAGTCCTGTTGACAGCTTGTATTAAAAAGATTGCCTACCAGCAGAAATATTTCTGAAAATAAAATAAGCCTCTATTCCTGGGGTGCGGGGAGCAAAGTATGAAAATGGCCAGATGAGGTAGGAGGTGCTCAGCTTGAATACTTCACTGCTGCTAAAAGAAGCTCTCTACTCTTCTGCTTGGAGCTGCATGTTCCCACACTCCCTGGTGTTATGTCATTCCAGGAACCTGCCAGACTCACCAGTCTGCCAAAATGCAGACTTTAGTGAGCTGAATTTGCTCAGATAAAGGTCAGGTGAGCATGAGAGGGTTAAGGCAGTGCTAAGGGGACAGGGCAGAGACAGAAGGAGGAGGTCCTTTCTTTACAGGACCAAGCAGTTAAATGGGCTGAGTTATTTCATCTGTGCTGCCTGGAAGATGGTATAACCAATCTGAATTTTGCATTATGCATTGGTAGTGTAACTGGTGGAATTATCATTTTTTTATTACAAACCTTTTTTTTCTTTTTTGTTCTGAAGCATAGCAATACTCTGCATGCTTTACCTGAGAAATATAAGCAGAAGAAAAAGTTTTTTTTTTTCCTAAGGACAAGCTAGCTTTGATAGGTAAAACTCTCATGAGCTTTAGCCTTCACCTGTATTTTGGCTCCCTGGGGAGAAAGTAGGCTCTTAAACCCATGTACTATCAAGCAAGCAAGATCTTGATTGGACCTCAAGGTACTGTCTGTGACTGCATGACCGTTAGCATTGCTACACACTGGAGAAGGGCTGCAGTTCAGCATTTGCTACGTTCCTAATTTAAGACACTGTGTGATATTTTGTGACCTTATGGTGAACAACTAACCTCTGCAGCCCTTGACAGGGTGCTCACCCTGCAAAGCAGCAGTTTGAGATATTAGCAATTGACCCCTTAAGTGCACCTCTCTTGCACTTTCAACTTTAAAACCTCTGGGGTTGCCCTTCATCTGGAAAGATAGAGATATTTTTCTGGGGCTGTGTCTGCGCTAAACATACAGATAGTCTTTCTCATATACTAGTGCACAATGATACTGGGAGCTGTATCATCCAAAGCTGGAGGAAAATGTAGCGCTTGTGGTGTTCCTAAGTCAAGGAGCGAGAAGGGACATTTTTTCCTTTCTTTCTTTTTTTTTACAGTTAAACTACTCTTGGAAATCAAAACATGCTGTTGATATTTTAGGAAAGGGTTCATTAAAAATTCAGTGAATTCAGTGACCATAAATCTAGTTCTACACAAGAATTCGTCTGTGTACAGGTTTGTGGAATCCACATGATTGTTTACAGTTACAGACACAAGATTGCTACAGAAGGATATGTAGTTGGGGTACAAGGGAGTGTGAACAACTGCACAAGAAAGCCAATTATGGGCACTGTACACCCCTTTTATTCTCACTTATGAGGCCAGTACACATGTTCACAGTGTGCATTGCACAGGGCTGTATTTATTAGGACATACAATTATTTCATTTGGCTGGTCCCTGTAGCAAAACCACAATGCCGTCACAGAAGAGACTGGCCCAATCACCTCAGCTGCCTTTTCAGCCACCACAAGCCCTGCTTCCCCCAGACAAAAAGGCAAAAATGTTGTTGTTTGCATAGCCTAAAAACAGATTGTGCCTTAGGAAAATAGCCAGAGGAAAAAACTACTTCAGAAATACTGAAAAAAAAAAAAAAGGGCTAAAAGATGTTGTGTAGCCCTCAGCTATGCACTCCTTGCAGAAAACATTTTTGTTTGAAAGCTGTGTTTAAATCCATAGAATGCTTATAGATCTGTTGCTGTTTGAAATTTAATTTTCCTCTGCATGTTGTCATATGTGGGGTTTATTTTACATAGACTATGGCTGCTGTAGGTAGCACGATGTTGGTATTTTAATTATGGTCAATGCTGGAGAATTTCAGTCAATAGACTGTCGTGCTGCTTAGGCATGCTGGGAGGATTAAGAGACAAATGTCATGGATTATCTGGTAGGAGAGGGCTGTTTTGAAAAACACATGGAACAGTAGGGCTTAAGGAGTGGAATTTCCCTTGACCACCCCTTTCCTTTGCACCTACCCCTCATTTTCTGCCTGCATTTCTCCTAATTGCTTCATTATTGTCTCACATTTCCTATCCTCTTACTTCATTTCACCTAAGCAATTACTTCTCTGTCTTTATTAACCCTCCTTTTTTCCCGTTTACCTCTTCTGTTTCATTTTCCGAAGTAAGGTGCTGGAAAACAATTAAACAGACAATTCTTGGAGAGCTGCTTCAGGTGTTTGCCCCAGAGCTACATACCTCACCTTTGGAAGTCATCAATCAACTAGATGACCTCAGAAGGCTAGCACCAGTATGTTCATGGCAGATAGCATGCTAAATCTGGCCTGGTGGCATGGTGTCCCTTTTATTTTGGTTCCATCTAGGTCTATGGCTACATCTGTATAGGGACAGTGAGTCTGGTCATGAAAAGAGTTTCTAAAATGCTGTAATCCCATAGCCAGTAAGAAAGACTTGACACTGCAACTTTGTGCATGTGCATAACATTGTTCCAAACTGTAGCTCAGTTTGTCTGAATGGCAATTCAGAAGAGCTTGACTGTAAGGCCCTGAAGTGGCACTTCTTATCAAATATGACTATTGTTGAAACACACTTCTACATTTTAAAAATATTTAGCCTACATAATGAATCTCTGTTTAGAGTTCTGCTAAGCTCCCCTTTCTGCCTTTCATTCTAATAATAAATAGTTTGCCTAACATTTGGGAAGATGTTTATTTTTTCCATTGCAGAAGAATTCTCATGGAAAACACATTAGCAGCTTTGGAACAAAAGGCACAGAATGGAGAATTTCCCAGTGCATTCCACTGCCTGATTGTTCTGCTCTGTGTTGAGAACCAGTTGGTGCGCTCATTTATAACTGCATGTTTTTGCAGACAGTCATCAGGCTGATGAATGGGAAACACAAGAGCCTGCATGAGCAAAGACTATCTTGCAAAGAGCCGTGCTGAGTGGTTGGTTTGAACACTTGTTTAGCAGTCCCTGCATGGATTCCGTATACTGCAAAAGCACTGAGAGCTGGGGTACATGTTCCTGTCATTACAGCCCAGCACAAGAAGGTACAGGGAAGGTATATGTTTTCTGAGACACAGTAATTCCTGGGTTCATTAGGTTATTGGGCTGGGATGCCACAGTATATGTTTTTAGGGTTTCACATAACTGGTAGGAAAAAAGACTCCAAGTTTCATTTAGATGCAGATGAAGAAACCCATCCTAGCGTGTCAGGAGTGGTTTCTTTCTGCCAGTAAGGGCTCCCAGACATGGACTACTTTTGCCAAGTCAAATAGCCACACAAAGGCTAGGTGGCTGAGAGGTAGCATCTTCCTGTTCTTGTCACAATTGTTTCACCCTCATTCTTTGACTCACTATGAAATGGAACACTGTATGGTAACGACAATGGTATCAGAGGCAACACAGCTGCTGAGTAAGTCAGGTTACTCATCTTGCAAGCTTTTGAGTACGTCTCATCTTGCACTGAGATCTATAAGTCTCAGTGGTGTGCATATAGTCATACACATTATCATCTCTGAAAGTTTCTATAGAAAAAGTGCAGTTACTCCTAGAAAGCTGGAAGTAGTGCCTCTGTTGGTACCTACAGAGAACTTTCTGTACACTGTGTCCTCAAGAAACATCACCTCTCACAGGGGGAAAGCAGGAGCTGCAGTCATTTTACTCATCCCTTTTCTTTAGCTCAGCTGGTGCATGAATTCTTCGTTGTGTGTTACCTTCTCCCCATGATCCTGTGTATGTTCAGTGCCATAATGCTTCAATGTCTGCAGCAGTTTCTCTTCCCATCCATGCAGAGTGTGATGGTTGACACCTCCCCATCGACTGGGATCCTCTGTGTGTGAACACATTCCTGAAAGCCCTATGACTCAGCTTCTGGCAGTGCTTCCTGAATCAGGGATGGAGTCAACATGATGGGTGTGAAGGAGCATGACCAACTCCTGACACCTCTCCATCAGGACCTTACACAATCATTGCACCCTGCTGGGTTGGGCAGGGGATGTGTGGATCTCTACCAGCAGCACTGGGGCAGGTGTTCAACTTTCAGGAGGCATTTGCAGGAGCAGAGCCACAGTGAGCAATTTTGTCTATATTGCAGAATAAACACATTCTAAATGCTGATAAAAGAACCAAACAGCTGAATTGTGTAATTTGGAAATGTGGCTACTATACCCCTTCAGTAATTAATTTCCTCATACACCATGTTCCAAGTTCTCGAACAAAAGGAGAGCTTTCTGGCTGCTGCAAGGTGTGGCTGAGCTGTAACCCTTTGTGCCATAAATTGCTTGGCCTGTGAGTGCCCTTTAAGGACATTTTGCCCTAGGTCAGCAGTGCTTTCTGCACAGCATGTATGCTGCAGAGGAGAGAGCTGAGTGCGAAGCCTCCATTGCTCGGAGAGTTAAAGAAGACATCATCCTCTGCCCGGTTACTGTCTTTGCTTGACATGTAATGGAGTGGAAAGCTAACTCAGACCTTGCAGTCAGCCAGGTGGTAAATTATTACCCTCCCACATTCTGCTAACTTTGTTTTCTTCCTGCGAGTGAATTAGAACATGGTCATAGGAAACCAGGATGCATGGAGAAGTCTAATGTAAAATGGAGGTGAGGTATGTTTTACCCAGAAAAGAAAGCTGGAAAAAGGTAAGGACACAAAGGTAAGCTGAAGAGTCATAGTGTGGTGTGTTGGCAATTTAGTTGCGTGTGCTCAGGGGGCCAAAGATGCAGGTCTGAATAAAACGAAGCTGCTGGGAGATATTTCTTTGGCAAGGTCTCCAGGCCAAATCTTTGGCCACAAAGCAGCATTCCCAAAAGTGACCTTAAAGCTTAAAGGGGCAACTCTGTAAGTCAGAGATGTTTCAGCTTGGTGTGGCCAACTCTGTCAGTTTTCCTGACAGGCTCTAAATGAGCAGGGTGAAATGCTTGAGAGCATAAAGGAGACATCTTTTAACAGGGAAGGAGCCTGACAGGGGTTTTATGGGAAAGGTCTCAAGTTCAATACATGCTCTGGTATCTGAGTGTTGCTCTCTTCAGGGGTCCAAACCTGCTGGTGTAGAGTAGAACATCTTTATAATAGCTCTAATTTGTGCTGATGGCTGAGTTGGCCTTCGGCCAACACAAAGTTGGGACAAGCAGAAGGAAGGCTTGCAATCACCTCTCCCTCTCCACCAGAGCCATCGCTGTGCTGAGCATAAGCTTGGCTCACTGTGGGACTGTGTCACTGAATGCTTCATAACAGAATGCATCGGGTCCAAAGCATACATTCTGGTCTATCAGATAAGCAATATGCCTTTTTAAAATTGTCACCGGCACCTTTATACATGCCAATTCTGGTGATAATTGCTGGATTTCTACATTTAGAGGAGGCAAGTGCTTCATTAATATCACAATGTGCTATTGTTTATTGCACGTGCTCTGTTCCTTCTAAATATAGAACTTAGGTAATTATCACTGTGGCTATTTATTTACTCATTACAGTTCAAATGTAGATACATAAGATCTTGCAGTAATATTTATTTTTAAAAGTTTGGAATCTCTGAAAAATCTCTCCCTTAGATGGGTTCAGCTCTTAGCTTCCTATAAAAATTTCATATCGCATTTTTGGATAGCCATCTGGTTTGTTGAAGCCTGGAAAATCTGCCTTACACCAACGCAGAAATTTTGCTTAACAAAAAAAAAACAAACCAAAAAAACCCCAAAAAACCTCAAAAAACCTCAACACCCAACCCTCAAAGAAATCAAAGGGCTTTTTGCTGCATTCATAGCAATTAAAATAACTTCGTATCTATCTTTTTTTAGTCTTTATTGCTGAAGGATTTTAAGCACTCCACAAAATTAATGTATGGAAAATAGTCCAGGAGACACTTGTATTTTTCATCTGTTGTATTAGTGGTGAGAAAACACTTGGTTTTTGCCTAAATTACTAAGGAAACTTGGATTTGATCTACCACAAGCTTCAGTTGCACCTTGCAAGACATGCCAGCCACACCTGTACTCACAAGATCTAGATGGTCAGTTGATTAGAATAGCAAAAGGCTTCTGAAATTGAACTTGAATTCTGTTTTTATTCTGCAGCACACAGTGTTGTTTTTTTCCTAACAACTCAGTTCTTGTTCTAACCGAGTATGGCTTGCATCTTTTTGCTGTAAGAAATATGAAACATAGGAGATAAAACCAGTTGTGTGTAAAGCTTCAGAACTGTGTTACTGTGCAAAGCACAAAGCACCAGTTGAAATTTCCCTGTAAATTCCACTTGCTTGTCTGACTGTAAAGTCTCTGGCAATCAAGCATGGAGAATGACAGATGACAATGCAACCATAGGGTGTTTCCTATTGGTGAAGCACAGCTGTTTATATTGCTGAGGTGTCTGGAGTTACAGTTGTAGGATATCATTTTTTTGCACTGGACTATATAAACATAGAAAAAAGTTCTTGCTGCAAAGAGACTCCCCTTTCTTCATCTAGTTTAGGAATGCCCATGTCTAGTGGGGAGTTGTGAGAATGAACATGAGATGCTGTGGTGTCTTAAGACTTGATGCTCCCCATTTGTTAAATAAAAAGCATCATTCTAACCTTTGGACTGTGCTTGGTGTTAAAAGCTAAGGTCTTGGACAGCAGCATATTGAAAGTGGCATCCTAGTTTCTGCTTGTGTCTCTGAAAATCTGTTTAAAGTGGGGGAAATTTTTGGTGCAGAAGGTACCATTTAATATATATATCACAAAGGAAAAGTAAAACAGCTGAAAGAAAGGCAGAACCCATCTTTTTGGAGATCTTGGCTGAAATAATAGCCTTTAGTAATTTTCCACTTCTGGTGATAGATCACTGTCTTCACTTTTTGAGCAGGTATAATAATAATTAATTACTGTCAATTATTTATATAGCTCCAGAGAATTGCAAAGACTTTCTCACAAAAATTACAGGTCAATGGCCCAAGGAACATTAAAATCCACACCAGCATGAATATAGACAGATTACACTGAGCAAAGAGGAGAAAACTGTGGGTTCCTGGAAAAAAAGATTTTTGGTAGCTACTCTTGCTGTTTGCTGATGAGGCTTTGCTGTTGCAGTCAAGATACAGCAGAGACTCTACCTGCTTTTCATGCAGAGAACCTCAAACATCCCCTACGTGTGTGCTTATGGAGCATCCTCCAGTGTATTTAAGGGCCAATCATGTCCAGCAATTTCCCATGCTGCTGGGCAGCTATATGGATGTGGAACACACAATATTCTCAGCCACACTCTTAAACCAATCTTTTAAAGATTGATGCAGATTAAATCCAACAAGACTTGGTAATGGCTTTGGGATTTGCCTACAAAGAGAAAGTAATTACGCCTGGCCTTATGTTTGTTTACCTGTCATCAAAAAGAAATTTGAAAGCAATACCCAAATAGGTGTTGTGTTTTAAAGATACTTTGTTTATACTTTAGCAGGTTTGTGCTGATTAATCTTTTTTTTTTTTTTTACTTTTTTTTTATTTTTTGCTACTGTACTGACTGATCAGGTTGTCAGTGTTACAAGATATGTTGTGGTTCTGTTCTTTTTTCTTCTTGTTTTTAGTGTTGAAATGATTATTGTTCTATTCTCCAGTTATTTATTCATTGTTTTAGGAACACACAGAGAAATAAGCATTCCTGTGAGGCATTACTTGCTCATGCTGTGGTAGTATATTTTGCCTTTCTTTGATGTATGGCATTTAAATTGTTTGCTCACCTTTCTTTTCCCTCCTGCCAAATTCCCATTACCATGAGCTTGTCCTACATTTGCTGGAACATGCTCAATTAGAAACTCTCCTGCTCTTTTTTCTCTATTCTGTACAATTTCATGTGCATTTGCAGTGTTTCTTTTGCATGCCTCTTCTTCTGGTGGTGTTATCAGCACTTTTCTGGCTCCTCAAAACCCAGTCACTCTTGATACAAAATGAGTTTGTGCCTATTGAAGATAGATTTTTTTTTTTCCCCTTAAACTCTTTTTTTTCCAGTTTTACAAGAGAAGACAAGGTTTTTAATTTCAGAGTGCTAATTAGAAAATAGTATGAGAGCAGGGTGGGGTTTTTTCACACTGTTTGCCTATTCCGTGTTAAGGTACTCAACTCTGTCTAGAGGAGAGGCACTAAGAGAAACATTAATTGTAGATGTACATCATGAACATGGTGAGGCTTTTGACAATTTTTTACAATTGATCTAAACTAAAACATCAGGCAGAAAGTAAAAACTTGTTTGCAAAATGACACTCAGAGTGGTTATTCAACTGATTTCTGTCAGAATTGGTTTCTGTAAGGATCACTCTTGATCTGGTATTAATGAAAACTCTGAAATTCTGGATGACCACAAATTATGTTCAGTAGCTTTGTGTAAGGCATGGAAAGTTGGAGGAGTTCTGGAGGCTAGGGTTCAGTGGTGAAAAAAATCTTGGCAAATTTACAATGCCAAGAGTCCTTTTGATGTGATTTAGCAAGAACAAGTCAAATACCTATGTTAGAGAAGTCTAAATATCTGTACATGCAGTTTGTCTGGAGACCATGAGATGGAAGGCTCTGGGGTCAGTCGCAGCTGGAATGAGTTTCCTGTGTTATCCTGTTAAGAAAAAAAATAAAGAAAGAAAAAAGAAAAGGCAAATCTATACTGAAACAAAGCTTGTCTATAAAAGACCAGGAAAACATTCAATTCTGGCTAATGACATCATAGTTGAAGGAAAGCCCAACTATTTACGCCTTCCTCCAAGAAAGTCTGGAGAGCAACTGTAGATCCAAAACACATGAGCTGCTAAGAAAGACTGAATGAATTGGACTTACGCAGCTTTGAAGATTATGGTGACAAAGGGCTTAATTTCAGAGTGCTAATTAACAAATTGTCGGAGAGCAGGGTGTTTTTTTTTCATACTCTTTGCCTATTTTGTATCAACTCTCTGTCTAGAGGAGAGGCACTAAGAGGCACATTAATTGTAGATGTACATCATGAACATGGTGAGGCTTTTAGCAGTTTTGCAGCAAGAAAGGTGGCATGTTTTCCTTATGCCCAATGAGTAGGTAAAAAAACAGAACATTTGAACTGCTTGCTAGGGTACAGCAAAATCTTCACTGAAGGCCTCTTGGTGGCAAATCTGGTACAAGTGTGTGTGAAGGGGGAGAATTGGTCTTGTACTGATGTGGGAGGACTGACCCACCACAGCTTCCACTGCTATTTCATGTCTGACAGCAAAACTCCATAGCTATCACTTACTAACTTGGCACTGCCATATTCAGATGTTTTAAATTATACCATATGCATGTAGCTATGTTTTTCCTACTGGCTGGCTGAAGGTGTCTCCACAGCATGTGTCTTAATCCACTCTGAATTGCGCCTTAGGTGTCTTCAGATGAACCTAATAGATCAGGATGTGCAGTCAGTGGAATTGGTCTCATGAAGTATTCTTCTGAGGGCCTATCAATATTTAGACCTCTTTCTTGGGTGTAAATGAAATTCGTTTAAACAGTGAATTCCACCTAAACATCTTAGAGTGAAATAAATTATTCTGCTGTGACTAAAGTAGGATAGCTTTAACATGTGAGTATAAATTGTGGCAGCAAATGGAATTATCCCAGATTAATGTCAGTTGAAGTAATTAGGTGGAAAATACAGAAAAGTTTAGAAGTAAGGAGTGGTGATCTTGCATACAATGTTTAAAATCTTAATGTTTCTTGGGAAAGTTTCACCTTCATTACTGGCTGGTTTTTTTTAAGTTAAAGATTTTTGTCAATCAGCAGTCTTCAAACTGAAAGTAAAGTCTGGTTTAGATCAAAAAAGCTGGATTTGAATTCTGATTTTTCTGCCTTTGTTTTCCACTGGTAGGTCATTGAAATAAAAAAATTATTTGTTAACACAAAAACAAACGTCAGAGCTTTCAGAATGGAGAACTAGGGTTTTGGATGGCAATTTGGAAGTATATATTTTTCTTTTTTTTACAGCAAGCCAATTTAGTACATGTTCACTGAGATCAGTGCTATCCTATTTACAGAACCAATAGAATCATAGAATCGATAAGGTTGGAAAGAACCTTAAGATCATAGAATCATAGAATAGTTAGGGTTGGAAAATACCTTTAAATCATCTAGTTCTAACACCCCTGCCGTGAGCAGGGGCACCTCCCACTAAACCATGTCGCCCAAGGATCTGTCCAACCTGTCTTTGAACACTGCCACGGATGGAGCATTCACAAATTCCTTGGGCAACCCATTCCAGTGCCTCACCACCTTCACAGGAAAGAACTTCTTCCTTATATCCAGTCTAAACTTCCCCTGTTGAAGTCTGAACCCATTACCCCTTGTCCTATAACTGCAGTCCCTAATGAAGAGACCCCCCCCAGCATCCTTATAAGCCCCCTTCAGATACTGGAAGGCTGCTATGAGTTCACCACGCAGCCTTCTCTTCTCCAGGCTGAACAGCCCCAACTTTCTCAGCCTGTCTTCATACGGGAGGTGCTCCAG
>WYDI02023447.1:0-14170 GCA_009867235.2 Psittacus erithacus | reverse complement strand
AGACCAAAACCAGAAACACAGCACTGCATCAGCTACTAAGAAGGAGAAAAATGACCGCTGCTGCTGAACCCAGGACAGTCCCTTTTCATGTCTATAAAAATACAGTATGAAGTACCTGTAGTAGTTGCTGATGCAAGTGTCTTAATTCCTCTTGGGGAAATTGTGTGTCTTTTTCTCAATGTTTTATACCTTATGAAGAATAGGTGAACAAAACTTTCAAAAATCTTCAGCTTCTATTGATGCTTTAATATCACAGAAACTTGAAACAATTCATATAATATTCAATAAAAAACAAGAGTTCTCACTTTCTCACAGTTGTGGGGTTTTTTTACATTTTCCCCCCCCATTGGTTATGGAATATACATAATTCATGTATTGGATTTGCGCATGTAAGCCTTGAGGACAAGGAAAGAGTATTGTACATATTAAAATAAAGTAGATTTAAATGCCATGCTTTCTCAGTTAAAGCTTCTCTTGCAGAGGAAGAAGTTATAGCTCCACCTTCCCTCATATTCTGGCTTCTCCTTAGTTTGGGAGATTTAAGTGCAAAGATGTAAATTAATGAAAATGTAAGAATGTGCATGTTCTTTGGAGATGTTATTTTTTCATCTTTTCACTGTCAGTGGTATGATTTAATGGCTTAAATTTGAGTTAAGGAAATGGGGATTTCACCTGATAGTTAATGACTTGTGAAACTGACTTGAACAAATCTTCTATGATGTCCCCATGGCAACTCTTGTCTTTAACTATGGGTAAAACTAACAAGTGCTTTGGAAAGACTTAATTAGGTCACTGACTGTGGCTGTGAATGGAACTTGGTAGATTGTATTTTACAGGTCTTTCTCTACTTATTGAATGATGGCCAAAAGACTGGCTTAGAATCAGAGATAGATAAGACCAAAATCAGGTGGTCAAGAGCATTAGTAGTTCTATCTTTGCATAATTGCTGTGAGTATTGCAGTCACCAAAGTAGGTACAAAGGCAAAATGCATCCCTGGTCTGAATGGTGGAGCTTGCAGAGATGTTGTCCTATCACCAGCAAAGCAGTAACTGTGGGAGATGAGGCGCAGTCCTTTTCTATTGCCTTCCTTTTTTTGCAGGCAAAACAGTATTTAGAGATGTGTGGCTTCTGTTCTAGCTCTGCAGTTGTGGGGAGGAATACCACTGAAATAGAATTCTAATGTCAGGCTAATAAATTGTCCTTTTCATATAATCTGTATTCCATGTTGTTATGTTATAAATCCTTTTTTTTTTTTTTTTTACTTGAAACTGTTTGTATTACAGGAAATGCAAGCCCTTTTTAATTTTATGTTTGTGTCTTTGTCTGCAGCTGTACTGAAAAATCACTATTCTAGAATGGAAATTTTTCCTTGGTGGCACACCTTAACAGCTTGGTTCTTTTGTAAGCAGAAGTTTCCTATGTTACGAACAACATGTAATTCTATGTGAGCCATTACTCATTTTAATGAATCTTCCAACTATGTGGAATACTCAGTGACACATTTCTTTGAGAATAATTTTTCTGGAAATGCATTTTTTCATTGAGCTTTCAGCCAATGTGAAATAAGGTTTTACTGATTTACAATGACTGTGACCAACTTAGAACATGGGTCTTATTTTCGGGTGTGGTATAACTAACATTTTGAGAAGTTATTAGGAATGCATGTTAAACTATTACTAGGACAAGAGTTCCTGTGCCAAGGGAGGTTTAGAGTGCATATTAGGGAAAAATTCTTCACTGGAAGGGTAGTCAGGCCTTGGACAGGCTGCCCAGGGAAGTGATGGAGTTGCTATTCCTGGAAGTGTTCAAAAACCGTGTAGATGAGGCCCATAGTGACATGGTTTAGTGGTGGACTTGGCAGTACGGGGGTAATGGTTGGACTTGATAATTTTAAAGGTCTTTTCCAGCCAGCTGGTTCTATACTGAAGGGGAAGAAACTTACCGTGTCAAAACATGGTTAATAGAAAATATAGTCTTGCATTTGGTCAAAATTAACATGTGAAGAGAATTAAAATGAACTGCTCAGAATTCCTGAAGTTGTGCCAGTCTGGGCTGGTAAAGCACATTATGAAAAGATGTGCTGCTTCTGAGTAGAAACTGCTGCTCAGCTGTTTCTACAGCAGCTGGGCAAGAACAGTACACTGAATGCCCAGGTAGAACTGAGGAATGCTTGAACGGAAGAATGGGGTTGTGCTTTCTTTTTTTTCTCAAGTAATGTGTTAAGGAAGACTTCAGTTAGTGCTTATATTTCACCCTTGTCAAATATACAATAAAGCACCGTTGAGAGTCAAAGCAGTTAACTTTATTCAGTGTTCTAGTCTTGGGACAAGAGTTTCAGTGAAATATATAGCAGTGATAACTAAGCTGAGGCTGCTTTGCCTTGTTGGAATGGTGGAGAAGGATGTGCTTGGAGGGTGAAGCCTAGGCTGTCTGAAGAAAAAATGCCAAGGCTATGAATGGAGCTTCTGTGACTGACTGACACTTTCAAGGTCTGTGTTCAAAAGCACATTTAAGAATTCCACAGTAAGTAAAAAAGAAAATGCTTTAAAAAATGATAAATAATTCTTTGGAAAATGTACAACCTATGCTAGCAATGAAGATCTTTATAATTTGCCACTTGAATAACTTTGATTATATTTGTCTCAATCATTAAATGAAAAGAGAGGAAATTCCTCCTGGATTCCAAGAAGCAGCTTGTGAAATAACTCAGACGTACTTTTTGCTGAAACATTAAAAGCACAGTCTTTTTCAGTGCAACTTTTTTTTAGTCATCCATTTTGCCTAAAACAATTATAATTTTAATAATTAGATATTATAACTCATAGTGTGGAATGGATTGTGATAGAAAATTTGAAAGCTGAAATTATGATCATTTGCCAAGTCCTTTGTATGCAAATCCTTACCTATATGCTACACTGTATGCTCAGGCTTTGCAGGATCTGGCTGTTAAAATCACGGATCTGGAAATGTGATGGCAACTTTTTTCCTAAGACTGTTAGCTATTCCATGCATTTCTGATAATGTTGCAAAGTCTTCCTAGAGAAATAGATAAATAAATAAATAACCTGGCTGTCTCCTGACCTTGTTCCTGGGCGGGGGGGAAAGAAGAACAAACTAAATATTCAGTTTCTTGTAACCGTGATGAATTTATATGGTGGGACAGGATGTCCCTTTAGTCCTGTGGCTCAGTACTCCTGTAGCTGACCTCTGCTCTTTCTGCCTGTGTTACTTCCATGTAAGAATGATTTCTGCCCTATGAAAATATTTCCTCTAGACTAAATTCAGTTTAGACTCAATATTCTGCAGCTGTTGTATTCATTATAGGCTTTCTAAATGACAGTTTTGAAATGCTGCATATTTAAAGTTTAATATGTTCTTAATTTTTAGTTGCTTAAAATTAGAATGTGAATTACTTTATATTCCATATGCATAGTAAGAACCATAGTAGGAACCAACACATCCTCTTTAATTGAAAACACGCAGAAACACATGCATAGAAGTCTGGAAGAAGTATTTTAAAGTAAATAGGTTTTGATAGACTTCAAGCCTTTCTGAGGAGCTTGATTGCTGGTGTTGTTGAAAACTGATAATCCTGTCAAACTAGTCTTTTCATTGTGCTTGGGAAATAGCCTAAAATTTTTGAACAGAATGCTTTGCTTCTGCCTAAATCATGTTTCAGTGAGACATTTTGAGAATGCAGTGTATGTATATTTGGAGAGCTTTTTGTTTGTTTAGACTGTGTAGATAATGAAAATGAAGCAATTATCTGAAGATTATCTTCCTGTCCTTATCACATATAGGAACTACTAGCTAATAACCTCTGTCTCCTAAGTGAAGAGACTTGAAAGAAAAGTAGGAGGATATCCTGGAAACTTGAGTTCTAGAGGGAAATGGAAGTAATCTAAAAAAACAGAGAAAAAGACAAAGATGTAACTACTGATCTTCTGAAGAATGTGACTGCAAAAGTGAGCCTGTAAAATGTGGCGTTTAGAAGTTAAAGAATGGGGAATTTCCTTTACCCGTTCTGTTACTTACTTCTAACTGAAATAATAGAAATTGCTTAATTTTTCTTCTCTGTCTCCAGGTTAGAACAAAAGCACACATTCTTTCTCCCTCTCAACCTAGCATTATGCTTTTTTATAATTCCAATAATCTAGAATCCTTGTAACCCCTGTATTTGGGTTCACACAGGAAATGATGGATCATATAGATGAGCCGGCAGGAAAAAATGCGTGGCCTTTGTTCTGTTCAGGAGTTGTTGAAAAGTAATCACTTTGAAAAATTGTGGTTCTGATAAATCACCATCTTTTCTCCTTTTAAGTTTCCAATGTGATGTAAATAGGTTGTGCTTGTCAGCATGACTGGGCAAAAGCCTATGCCTCTGCATGATCCTTTTCTCTTGTTTTAAGTGCAATCAATAAACAGCTTGTAGAAATGGCTGGGAACAGAAGTATGAAGGGAAAATATCAGTTGCTGAATGTGTTCGTTCAGTATTATGAGAAATTAAGTACAGTAAACCTCACAATCAAAGTAAGCTGTTTCTCATTTCTTCTTAATATTAAATTAATCCATAAACACAATGCAAACAACATGCAAACTACAGTGCAAAAACCATAAAGGTATATTTAATATATTTTTTTTTTTATCCAGACTTTCCACTGACATATATTGAACAAATAAGTTATTGTTTGTAAAACAAGCAGCAGGAATATTGAGACAACATCCATAGATGCCTGCAGGAGCTGTACTGAAATTTTTTTCATGTAACTGGCTGCTAAGAAGCCTTTCAAGTTCCCTGCACCTTGTGGTTCTTGTGGAATAGTAGAGTGTTTTGGACCAGAAGGTGCTTGTTCCTTATGATCCTGATAAGAACAGCATTTTGGCTCTGTAAAAGTATCATTTAAACTGGTAGGTTTTTGAGCGAACACTGCAAAGAGAGAATAATATAGATAATTTTAAATCCCTTTAGATACTGCAATCCTGAATTAAGCAACATTGAGTGATCTTGCTATCAGGGCACAGCACACTGTGCAAGGTCATGCAGCTCACATAATCATCTTTACTGTGTGGGAGCTACTGGCAAACTACTTTCACAAAGTGCTGGCCAAGCTCCTCCTGCGTTCAGAGGCTATGGACTGCACAACAACAGCCTGAAGACCCAGGCCCAGAGGTACCCAGGTTAACTGAGGCATGGGTCATTAATTTCCTGATGTACAGTGGTCTCCCAGTTAGGATCACTGTAACACATTAGTGGGAATTATCACACCCAAACAGAAGATGTCAAATGAGTGAAAAAGAGACTTGTGTTCAAGATAAAGGAATTCTGCTGTGGTGAAGAATTACAGGGATTAAATTAGTTTTGTGATAAGTGAATGGATTGTCTAATTATTAGACCAGAATCTGTCAGGGAGGAACTGGAACAAAAAAAGAAACTAAAAACTTTTATCATGCTAATGCATACATGTGAATGCCTCTGGGTGTACAAACTTTTGGCACTTCTGTATCCTGAGGTGCTGGTTATTCTATTGCCCTATATTGCGGAAATAGCTATTGTAGTATAGTAAAGTGTGAAATAAGATGTGAGTGGGAGTATCAGTGCATCATGAATGTCAAAACTTGTAAGGGATCACTATAACTAAACCTTAGGCTATCTTTGTAGTCGGAATGAGATCAATCAGGACATAAACATTGGTATGGCTGGCTGCACAGACTAATATTCTGTTCTATCCAAGAGGTATAACCCAGTAATAAAGTTCTGAAGAATAAGGATGCTTTCCTACAAATGCTGATAAGCTGTTTTAGAAAGTCTCTGTTTTGTTCCAAGTTCTTGCTCACAGATCTGTCTGGGAGCTATGCTATTAGCTTTGTCCAGCAAAGCTCCTACTGCAGTCTTCTTAAGAGCAAAGTCTGTGAACACTTTAAAGTGTTAAAATTTCTTGTAAGCAGTTTCAGGTCTCTCAAGCACTTGTACAAGTTCCACTTGAGGTGCGCAAGGTAACTTATAATTTAAAATGTAATAAATGGACTCATTGCATGAACTTGATAAATAAGTATCAAGATACAGCAATGTAAAATCTTCAAAAAAAACAACACCAAAACCACAGAAGCAAGCAGCAGTCTTGTTCTATTTCTTATTAGATTAATTAAAATGTGATAGCTTCCTACTGAACTGCTTAACTTTGAGGAAGAACTGCAGAACAGCTGCAAGCAGTAATTCCTAAACTTAACAGTCATACAATCTAGTAATAAACTATAAAATTACTTCTGAAAATAAAATCTAATCTAATCTATGTAATTCCAAATAAACCAAATAAGACTTAATGTTTATCCCCTGTTAGACATTGCTTTTAAAATACTGACAGCTTGGGGTAATTTGTGAATTCTTGACAGAAATTACAAAGCAATTAATATTTCATTGCCCAAGTAAATGTTTAGGGGAAGAGATGACAAAAAGAAAGAGTTTAGATAAACAGTAATTCATCTTTTCTGCCATAATCATGCATATCACAATATAGTTTTCGACATGAGATCTCTGTTGTTAACATCTGATACAAGAAAATAGCTCCTAAACTTTAAAATCAGCCAAGTGAATAGAAAAGAAAGATTGAAGAGAGCTGGTAAGAAAATGAAATTACTATGAAAACTTGACTATCGCATCTCTCAGTGACGGCATAAAACTCTGTATGACAGTTTTGTCCCTCTGAACCTTCTTAGAGAATATCAGTGCAGAGGAAACTTCTCCAGCTTCATCAAAAACCTTCCTCTGATGATTTTTATGAATGCGAAAGATTTCATGGAAGAATCAGATGTCAATTACACAAGACCAAAACCTGAGAAATTAGAAGTTATTTCAGTTTTATGCATGTGAAGCTGCATTTCATATGTTTTTATTTGCTGGCATTTCTAAAAGCAGCAACATGGCTTGAATAGAGTCAAAAATCATAGACTGGTTAGGGTTGGAAAGGACCTTAAGATCATCTGATTCCAACCCCCTGCCATGGGCAGGGATGCCTCACACTAGACTGTGTCACCCAAGGCTCTGTCCAGCCCAGCCCTGAACACTACCAAGGATGGAACATTTGCTATGTCTTTGGGCAACCTGTGCTAGTGCCTCATCACTCTCACAGTAAAGAATTTTTTCCCTATATCTAACCTGAACTTCTCCTGTTTAATTTTAAACCCATTCCCCCTTGTCCTATTGCTACAAGATGGATAAGAACAAAATGTCTGTAAAACAATGCAGCAAAAATTACGCTAAACCTACAGCTGAGAAATTAGTTCAGATATGATGGAATGACAGAAGACATCTATATTTAATAATAATACCTAGGGGTTTTCTGTCTTAAACTGTCTAATAATTTGATAGGAAAAAGACATTCTGTCATCCTTTCTTTATATGTGGTATCTAATACATAATATCTAGCATATCCTGCATTCATAACCTTCTAGGCTTTTCAGATAGAGAGAAATACAAACATTAGAAGAAAGATTATAACATGGATTTAGTGCTGTAGTTGGAGTGAGCAAGGGTGTAGACATTGTAAAATGGAACAAGCAAAAGGCCCTGTTCTCCAAAGTACAATGTTCTTTACAACTGCAGAAGCAATCTGAGGAAGAATCACTCACTTTACCACCAGGAAGGCAGTCTTTTTGTATTTTGTATGTGCAATAGCAAGGGATTGCATACAAGAGGTGGAATAACGGAATAAAACTAATGCTTATTTCTAGCAACTGCTCAAAGACCTTGGGGGAAGAATTAGAAATTCCAGGAATTAATTCATATGAATACAGTTAATCCATCTGAAATTAGGGAAGAAAGAGTAGAGGCAAATATATTTTCAGAGCAATATCTATGCCTTTGTCTCTAGTGAAAGAACAGATAGCCTCAAAAAGTATTTCAAGAGGTACAAACCAAGAGTCTTTAATGCATTCAAGTTTAAGCTTGTAACTTTAATATTTAATTACCATAAAAATAAAATAAATTGAGACTTTCAAAGTTTTGAAAACAATGATGCCATTTGCACAAATTCTACTACAGTAGCGTATCATATCTTATTTTCTTAATTTGCATGCAAGTTCTTAATACTGTTTGTATGAGCTGTGCATTTAGAAAACCACTTGGTCTACTAAAACTCTGTAATAGTTTTCTACTGCCCAGCTTAATAACTAAAGTCTTTGGGACTTGAAAAAGTTCCTGATATAAACTTTTCTGGTTGTCCTTTTTTTTGCCTATACAGATTAATATGGTCTGATGATTTTGGCAAAACATTTTGTCTTATTTCAGTGTAACTGGGCTTTTTTTTTCTTTTCTTTTCATTATGTAACATACTTGTGTCTTATTTTGCAGATCATGTTCAACAAGAGTATTTCTGTCTGTTTCATTTATAAATCTATCAAAACAGCCATTTTCTGATGACCTTTTACTACAAAGTTAAGGTTCAGTTTGTTTGATCTGATAATTTGATTTTATACTGCATAGTTTCCAGTGGCAGGTTAGTTTGAGCACCGACTTTTATCTCAAGAATGTTATTTTCTAATTGACTGACTGTAGTCTAGATTATAATTATAACTATTTTTTTACAAAAACTGGATATATGATTTTTGGTCATCTATCACAAAGTAGTTTTGTGTAAAGGCTACAGTCTTTGCTTTTCTGATATGATTTCTGCAAAGGGATCTTCCTGCTAGCAGAAAGTCAAGCAACACTATGTATTCTTGAGGGACCAGCTGAAATAAGAATCTCTTGATTAGCATCACAACTAGAAATATATGAAAGTTGGAATTGCAAATGTATTATCCATATGTAGGAAATGGCATGTTTTTGGTTTTGTTTTTTTTTTTTTCTTTTTCCTCTTTTTCTAATGGTTATTATTTGTATGTAGTTTATACTGTTAGAGTGTGCCTACATCCTATTTTAGGTTGAATCAGGAGTGTGCTTTTGAGTCCTTAGCCACCTGGTATACCACACTTTGGTATACGCTGAGAAAAAAATCTTGGGGTGTACAAATTAAACTAACCCAAAAAAGGTATTCTCAGAGTGCATGTAGCATGTTCTTAAAGCAAAGGCATGTTCAGTCAATGAAATGAGCATGATCTATGCATTTTGAAGGGTTTTATGCGAACATTCAATCCTCAACAACTGTTTCTCTTTTTCGATCCACTTCTCCTAGGGTTACTTCATTTCTCTCTACTGCTTCCTGAGCAGGGGAAGTAGAGAAGGAGGTACTGATCTCTTCTTTCTGATTTCCAGAGATGGGACACATGGGAATGGTTCAAAGCTGCACCAAGAGAGGTTTAGGCTTGACATTAGGAAGTGTGTCTTTACCAAGAGGGTAGTTAAGCAACAGAAAACGCTTCCTAGAGAGGTGTTCAATGGCTCAAGTCTGTAGATGTTTAAGAGGCATTTGGACAATATTTTTTATAATATGGTTTAACTTCTGGTCAGCCTTAAAGTGATCAGGCAGTTGGACTACATGATTGTGCAGGTCCTTTCCAACTGAAAAATTCTAGTCTAGTCTAGCCTAGCTTATTCATATATTCTTCTGCAACTTATTACTGCAGACACAAATATTCCTAAGAGCATTCACTGGCTCTAAAGCTGATTGACAGAATGGCTAGGTCCTGGTCCACAATGTTACCCTTTTTTATCATTCAAAACACAGTGACTGCTTCTAAACTATTTCTGCTGAATGCTAAATCTTGTATAGGAATTTCTTGAAGACTGGTAGTTTATCTGGATAAAAACTGTCTGGAGCAATCCTAACAACAATATAGGTGATTAAGTTCAAATCATCTCAGCTTAAAATGGGCCTGAAATGTTTTCTGCAATGCTAATTTACTGTTCCAAGCAAAGCTTTATTCAACTGTGGGTGCACTGGATGGAACAATTCCACAAAGTTTTTCCCACTCTTAGGCACTCTATTTTGAGGCTGACTTACTTATTTCTCAGTGTTAGTAGTAGGGATATAATTAAATGGCACTGAGAACATGAGGAGGCACTGCGTCAGCAAGTCATAGTGGGTGTGAGAAACACACTGTATATCAGAGAGCAGAGCATGGGTCTCCATCATGGTACTGGTGTTCCAGCTCAGACAGTGACTTGTGTCAATAAAAACACTCATTTGTTAAAAAAAACCAGGGATGCCAAATAATGTTCAGAATCATGCTTAGTTATGCAGTGATAGCACTTGCCTGTGCCTGAAGTCTTCAAGCTCCTGATCCAAGCTATAATATAGTATAACTGTTGAGAGGGGAAGATCTCTGATACATTTGAACAGGAAATGTGAAAGTATCTATAGTTAGATATGTTATACAACATTGTCTTCCTTGTAACAATCATTGACAGAAATGGATAATATAACACTAGATAAATTAATGGAATGTTTTAATATAGCAGTTCTCAAAGTTGCCACTTTGTTCCTTTCCCTCTCCTTTACATAGTGCAATCTAAAGGAAAATGAAATCTCTGCAGTTCCATCCATACATTCCTTTCCCTTGCGGGGATATGAACATTTGCAATGGCTCTGCTCCCATAAGTGATCCTAAATACTCACAGACAGCCATTGCTTTGCTGTATAAAAGCCACTGGCTGAGTCGTTTCCTTGGTTGTGTAACCAATTGGCATTTGTTGAGAAACCCTTTTAGCCAGCCTTTTTCTTCTGGCTTCGAGTTTGGCCCAGAGAGAAAACGGCCTAGCTTAGGCTTGATCTACTTGTAATTGACAGCTTGCTCTTTGCATTGGCTTCTTTATTAAAACCAAAGAGTGCTCTCAGGCCACCAAGAATTGAACTAACCCCTAAAGCTGTCTTAATATCATTGATGGACTTACAAGGCAATTGGAGAAGAATTGGCATTTCTAACTATTTTGTCTGAGAGCAAATTGTGACAAACTCAAAAAGCCAATATATGTATCATAAATATTAATATAGGAATTATTCTGTATAGAGGAATATTCTCTGTAAGAACATCAACATAATATATGTTGTAATCTTTTAAATGCAACAAAGTTAGAAAATACCATTAATTAACATGGATGATGTTATATCTCATAACCAAGACTTTAAGGGTTTTTATAGTATTGTTTTCCATAATCAAGACTGCTCATTTTTCTAATCTAATTTTGGTTTTCATCCTTGTCATTGTTTAAGCCCAGTGTGCAACTCAGCCACACAGCCACTCTCTCACTCCCACCCCTTTTTTCTCTCCCTTTTCCAGAGAGGTGGGGATGAGAATCGAAAGAATGTAGCTCCCACCGGTTGAGATAAGAGCAATCCAGTAACTAAGGTATAGCACAAACCACTGCTGCTACCACCAATAATAATGATGATAAGGGAAATAACAAGGGAAGAGAATGCAACTACTCACCACCCACCAACTGATACACATTCTGACCCAAACAGCGATCTAACCCTTCTGGGTAACTGCCCCCTGTTTACATCCTGGGCATGACATGCTGTGGTATGGAATACCTCTTTGGTTAGTTTGGGTCAAGTGTCCTGTCTCTGCCTCCTCCTGGCTTCCCCTCCTCCCTGGCAGAGCATGAGGCTCAGAAAGGCCTTGGTCAGATTAAACATTACTTAGCAACAACTAAAAATATCGGTGTTATCAGTGCTGTTCCCCGGCTGAAAGTCAAAACCACAGCACTGCACCAGCTACTAAGAAGGAGAAAAATGACTGCTACTGCTGAACCCAGAACAATCCTGCATTAAAAAAATACCAAATTTTATGATTTTTGTATTTTAAGTTTTTATTTGTAAGGTTTTTTAATTGCTATTGAAATGAAAAATAAAAAGAGATTCCTCCTATCTGGCTACTACTATTTCTAGTATGGTAGTAATGCTTTCCATTTTCTTTCTTGTCATGGTCTTTTGGTTATTTTTTTTTTTTGTCTTTTTTCTCTACAGCAGCAACCTCTCTATACAATATTTAATACCAAAAGAAAACTGAATGCATAAACAAAGAACTGTATAATGACTAGGTGCTATAGTGTAAGCATATTCTTATGTGCCTGGATTTTGCACTGCATAATTTAAAGGACTTTTGAATGCGGATTTATTGGCATGATATTTCCTTTAGTCAGCTCAGCCCTTTTTATTAGCTTTATCCTATAATTCACTGTTAACAGTTGTTCATTCATTCTCCTGTCAAAAGCTTGGAAAAATAAATGTTTTCTGTGATTTTTAAAGACTCAGTAAATTTGAGCATTGAGGTGTCTCAGTTACTAGGTGGACAGAAACTCTATTTTTCAGATACCATATCACACTCAGCACCCTGTTCTCGGACTTGTTTCCAGAAGTATGTTAAGCTGTGTTATCTATGTCCAGTTTTAGAAATGAGGGGGTTTTTTTTTCAGATATTTCTGTAAATTTAGCTGGGAGAAGGAAGGATGAGAGAGATGCTTTGCCCTGGAAGTTATGAGGTTTTATGGTCCTACTTATGGTAGGTTGGTTAATTAGTCTTTCACTCAGAAAGCCATGAAATTCTTTTGCCTGTTGACAACACTTTGTTACAGAGAGTCCTATGTTACCAGGGAAACACAGAGGTTAAATTATTCTTTTTTTTAGAGCACTCAGGAGTCTTTTAGACAGTGTAGATTTAGGCTTTGCTAAGTTATGTCTCCTGCTCTGGTCGTCTTTTAAAAGGATCAGTGAGGAGCAGGACACATCCTAGCATTATGCTAAACTGGCTGAGAGGTGTTTCTTACTAATGCATAGGAGCTGGCCTGATGTGTGTTTTTAGTTAGAGAGAGTGAAAACTTGTGGGCATTCTGTGTGGCTGTGTGTCGTTGTTGATGTAATGAGTAAGTATAAGAGCAGGAATTAGAAAGCAGGGACACTCCTGTGCTCAGTTTTATGAAGGTAAGAGGGAGATTGTAAGCAAAGACAGCTTAAACCCACCCTACAAAGAATCAGGAACACTTTAGCTTTTAAAATACTGCACCTTACAGCAGCAATGAGAGGTGTACTGACGTTGGTTGAGGTGTCTGCGACTCCAGAGCTCATCAGCCATCCACTTTTCAACAGTTCTTTTGCCTAATGCATAGGGTGCAAATGCCACATGGGCTTTTTAGGACTCTCAGCCAGTTAAGAAAAGAAATTTGTAGTGTTAACTTTCAATCACATATTGATGATAGTAATGCCAGAAGCCAAAAAGCGTATTTCTGCTACTGCACTTCTAGAGTATTAAACTGTAAACAGCTTCAGAAATATTTATAATATCAATTTTGTTTTTCTTAATGAATTCCACTTGCTCTAAGATTTGAGAGTGAAGAAATGGTTCTGTTTTTATTGTGCCATCTGTTCATGACAAGGGATGGAAAGGATTTGAGAATGCTGAGCTTCTGTTGTAAAAGTGTCTCCCTAATGCTACCTTGGGGAAAAACAATTTGAAAATACCCTTGAAGTTACCTTGATGGATTAGAATTGTAACAAGGGGAAAGTTGCATGAGAGAGCTGACAGACTGCTGACCTGCTTTGCTGAAATAACAGTGATAGAAGCTATTTTCAGTGGTTAATTTAAGTTTTCTGACAAGTACGAAGAACTACAGATGTTGAAGGTCAAATTCTGCTATAAAGTTCAGATACGCTGTTTGTGTCCAGAGATCCACCAGCAACTAGAGATCAAACTCTAATGTCTTTCTCTAATTGACAACAGTTTCAGGCTAGTAAATTTCCACTTATTTTCTACTTTTTTTCTAGATTTTTGCCTGAAATGTATAGTCACCTAAGTGGGCGCAGAAGCTTTCTGCACTGTACTGTGTTACAATATCACTAGTGCTTCTTTTTCCTTGGCAGAAAAGTAATCTTATTCCTGCATTGCTTAACATCCCCAATAAAAAAGAATAAAATAAAAAACTATTCCCTTTATTTTTCTTGTTTTCTTTATAAATTCACTTTCTCTGATAATAACTTTTCCCCCCGCTGCCTCAAAAAGGGGTAGGGAAAAAGTTCCCACTGGCATTTGTGAAGGTTTTGGGGTTTTTTATCTTCATTTTTGTTGTCGTGGTTTAAGCTCAGTCATAAATCAGAAAACCATGTAGCTTGCTTGCTGTCTCCCTCCCCCTTCCTCCCCCCCTGCTCCCGGAGGGATGGGAAGGAGAATCAAAAGAATGTAACTCCCACTGGTTGAGATAAGAACAGTCCAGTAACTAAGGTATAACACAAACCACTG
>WYDI02023446.1:0-34728 GCA_009867235.2 Psittacus erithacus | reverse complement strand
TGGCAGTGTTCAAGGCCAGGTTGGACACAGGGGCTTGGAGCAAGCTGCTCTAGTGGAAGGTGTCCCTGCCCATGGCATGAGGTTGGAGCTGGATGAGCTTTAAGGTCCCTTCAACCCAAACCATTCTGTGATTCTTCAAATTCCTATTGTGGTACCTTCATCGTGCAAAATCTCTTGCTAATGTTCCAGAAACACCTCTGAAAGAAAATTTCATGCAGAACACTAAAAAAGGCCACTCAAGAAGCAAAGAAGAAGGGAAGTCTCTCCAGGTTTCAGTTCAAGAATTACCCTTATGTATCAGCTGCCCACGATTTTCTCTGCAGAACATCTCCTGGGGCCCTCTGTCTGGTGTTTCCAGCTCTGAGGATGGGATGTGGAGATGCAGCAAATAAGACACCTTTCCGCAGGAGCAGGAGCCAGCCTGTTTGCAGAGGTTGTAATCTGTAAGGTATTGAGCAGCAGTGTTTAAAAATAACGGGAAGAAATCTCCCTTCTACAAGGCACAAATAAAAAGCAGGTGGTTGAGATAACAGTAATTTAAAAGCTCCTGTTGCTGCCTGGGGCACTGGAGTGGAGGGAGCTGCATGCAGGCAGCAGTTTTCCCCGGGGACAGCAGGTGCTTTCCTCCCTGTCCAGCTGGGGAATCCACCTTTCCTCTCTATGCTTCTGGAGTTGCTTTAGTTTTTCTGCAGCTTCTTTCATTTTCTTTGGCATTCTCAGGATGGTCCACGCTCATCAGCCCTGCGGCGCTGGGTTTGCAATATGGAGAGAGGGAACTGGGGGGGGGGTGTGTTGGGCTTAATTCCTATTCAAAAACCATGTTAGAGAAAAGGAGTTTCTGTCCTGATTGAAGCGAGGAATTTGGGATGAGATGCTTTAAAGTGCTTGGAAACTTAAAATGCGATGTCTGAGACCTGGTGAGCTGTGTATGGAAAGACCCCTTCATCACCTTTTGGGCACCATAGAGAAATTTGGGATTTTTTTAGGGGGTGGGACTATAGACAAGTGATGCCAAGTGATGTTTTGCAGCCCAGCTCCAAGCTGCCCCAGATGCAGCTGTGGTGCTGCTGCCTCATGGCTTAGTGCTGGGGAATTCACCTTGAGGCTGCAGGATCTTTAGGATGCATGTACTTGTTTGTGAGTGTTTCCACCATGGTGAAAGTAGCGTTACACAAGCCTTGGTAGCCTTAGTGAGAGTGAAACTGGTGGAATTAGCCAGTTTAGATCCTCTACAATGACATTTTCAGAGCAGCCTCAAAAGCAAACTCCCAGCTATGTCCAAAGGAAGTTTCTGCAGACTTGAACCATTTGCATGCATAAATCTGTGTTTCCCAGTAAAGCTCTGTCAACAAGAGCTGCATCTTCTAGTGCAAGGCGATGCTTAAATTAAAGCTGCTAGAGAAAAGACTCGTAGGAAGAGCACTGAGCAGAGAGGGTAGATAAGGAGAGTGTCTGTGCTGCAGGGCTGTCGGCACGCAGCTCATCTGCGGCTCCCAGCTTGGGTGGTTTCACGTCTGTGCTCTCTCTGCCTGAGACGGAGGGCTTCAGGGGGAATAAACCAGCAGAGCATCCCATCTGGCCCAAATAAATGGGGATTAAATCCTGGAGGGAAGGACCAGGAGGGTTTTACATCTCTTGCCCAGGAGGTTTGCAGTGGAGAGACACTCAGTAACTCCAAAAAAGACACAGGAGCAGCAGTAATGGTTAAGGCAGTGCTGGGAGGCTGACAGGGAGTTGTTTGGGCACATGGCTGCTTTGGCTGTGCTGCCTTACCTTCACCTGTATTTTGATGCCCTCTCTCCCAATGTGTCCCTTGTCTCCAAGGGCTGGTTTGTTCTGGTGGTATTTAATGCTTTCAGTTAGACACATGAGCAAAAATCATTCCTTTGGGAGAGAATGACAAGCCATAAGTCTTTGCAGTAGCCCAAGCTGGTCTGAAAACAGAAGCTTTTCGGTGCGTTACACAAGGGAAGAGAGTTTCTTTTTGGATGCAGATCCTCAAATCCAGGCTGAGAAACCCAAAAGGCTGTGTTGTGTCAGGTCACTTGAGCTGAGCAGTGGTTGAATTGCAGCTGAAGGCCCCTCCAGCCTCTGCTTTCCTCTTCACATTCTGTTCTTCTGCTTTAACCTTTGTCTGTCTCCCCTGTCCCTTCCTTTGGGCCGGGTCCTGGCCTCAATCTCAGCAGTTAAATCTAGCGTAACCACTCTGTGGGTGAGACAGAGAAGTGGCTCCACAGATGACAGTGGAATATGTCTAGAGCAGAGTGTTGCTGGTGGATATGGCCAGCCCTGGGTTAATCAGTGTTGCTTGGGGTGGCAATACCACCCACCTGCACAACCCACCAGGCAGGTGGTACTCTCTGTACCAAATCAGGTTTGGCCTGGATACTCACAGAAATGTGTGGGAATTATCCAGGTATAACTGTACCTTCTCCCAAATTTGGATGACATACCTATCTGCTTCATTTCCCTTCATTCTTGGTCTCTGCCTCATATTCTTCCCTTTACCAGACGTCTTGCAAGGGCAGGTAACCCAATCCTACCCTGGGACAAGAAGACCCATTCCTGATCTCATTCACATTCATATAAGCTAAACATAAAACCTATTGGAAATTGGGGAATTCAGCAGGTTGACATTGATTTCCCAGCTCTGATGATGCTTTCTGGATTCCTGTCTACTTGAAACAGGACTGAGAACTATTAATGGAGGAAACAGCAATTTGAGCTCGATGGGATGTATCGACCTTAAACCTTTATTAATATCAAACCAACCTTGTGCCCTCAGCTTGGGGAAAGCTCTCTCTGCATTGACTACACGACATGAAAGCTTCATGTTCTTCTGACTTAAGGTAGAACAACGTGCATTGGGCTTGGGAGATCCTATCGACTGTCTCTTCTGCCAAATACTGTCTTGCAGAAGCCAAGTCTCCCTAGTTGCAGCTTGTCCATTCAAACCTTGGGTGAGCATTTCTGTTCCTCACTGTGCATGCCTCTTTTGGGCTCTTGAATTATTTAAGAGGAAAGCAAGTTGCTGAGGAAACATCAGCCCATGAAAGAAAGTTTCTGGGGCTTTTGGCACAAGCCATGGATGTTTCTCCCCAGAAGGGTGTTTGAAGGGTGTTTTGAGGAGGGATTTGAGCTCAGTGGGGATGCCAGAGAAAGTTTGAAAGTATGGAAAAGGGCAAAAATAACTATTTATTCAAGATGAGAACAAAATTCTGTTGGTGGATGGCTAGAATGATGTGAAGGGATGGGGGAACTTGGCAGTGTGTATCTCAGCCCGATTTCTTCAATAGTTCTGTGAAATTCAATTTTCTTCATGTGGATGGATACTCATGGAGAGGCTGAACTTTCCCACAGATCCTGCTCTTGTGAACCTGGGCATCCCTTTCTTTTTCCCAAAGTACAGAGGTGATATGTTATTCATTACACAGATGTGCTGAGCTGTAGCAATGGCTGAAGCTGAGGTGTGAATAGAGGAGGGTCTGCTGGTGTGCCCTGGGGCAGGAGGAGATGCTTGGAGGTGGGATGTTCTGCAGAAGCAGGCTCAGGGCCAGTTCCATGTGCCATGTTCAGGCAGCTTTGACATGAGCCATGCGCATCCCTCTGGAGAGAAAGAAGGTGGAAAAGGTTAAAAAAAGTCCTATCTGGCTACATCCCTCCCAGGGAAGCAGTTTTGGCATGGTGGGAAGGTAGCTACACTCAGCATGGTGCACTCCGTGGGGTGGCTCTGCGTGGTTGGGTCCTTCTGGTGGTCTATGGTGTTTCACAGACTGGAATAGCCAGAATTGTTTCTTCTCCAGGAGGTGTGGGGAGGGGAAATGTGCCTTGGTTTGACACACTGAGGTAACTTGCTGCTCCGGCATTCCTCAGGAGCTGGCTCAGCAAGGTGCCAACAAATCCCTGCTTTTATTTCAGGTTTTGTTAGCTGGGGGAAGCTGTGATTTTGTGCCTCTCCTGAAATACCTTCATTAGTCTGGTGCTGAGATTTGGATCTAATTTTACCCAGGTAGTGAAAACTGACTATTTAAAGAGATTTAAGCCTTGGATTTTTCTCTTTTTTTGTATTAGGAAAGGCAGCTATGGAATATTACCAGGGTAACCAGGGTAGCAGACAGCAGATTGGAGGTTACTACCAGTGCACAGCAGCAGAGAACAGTGTGTGGCTTGCAGGGAAAGCAGTGCCTGCTGCAGCCTTCTGTCATGCATGCCGGCACAAGACTGAGCTCTGTCAGGGTGATCAAAGGCTGAAGAGGAGCTGACAGGGTGATGTGGCCAAAAGAAAGGAAGATACTATCCAAGGATGTATTAGAAGATGGATTTCCAGTAGAGATTGATGCTGCTGTACCAGACAGTGGCGCAGCCTCACTTGGAGTAGACTGTTTGAGTGCCAGTATTCAACAGAAATGTATTTGAACTGGAACAGGGACAAGGACAGTTGGGGTAATGGAGGCTCTGCAAAGGGTGAGCTGCAGAGCGCCTTGTCTAGCCTGGTGAAGTGGTGACTGAGCAGGAGCAGAGCCACTGTCTACAAGGGCTCAAAGGACAAAGACCTACTGAGCAGAACTGAAAGGGTGAGTTGGTATTGGATGAGCACAGCAAAGCACAGGCTCTTCGTTAGGAGGCAGTTTCTGATTATCAGGCAGGAGTGTGATGGTAAAGCAGCCTCCCTTAGGGTATCAGTGGTAAAAACCCAGAACCACAGACTGGTTTGGGTTGGAAGGGACCTTGAAGCTCATCCAGTTCCAACCCCTGCCATGGACAGGGACACCTTCCACTAGAGCAGCTTGCTCCAAGCCCCATCCAACCTGGCCTTGCGCACTGCCAAGGGATGGGGCATAAAATTATTGTACATTTGTCATAAAACTGTATTTGCTGAACCATCAGGAAAAGGGGAGCCTGCCCATAGCCTTGTGCACGGCAGGACTAGTCCCAGTGTCCAGGTCTTTAGAAGTTTTCCCAGCTTTTCTTGACTAAAGAGGCATCAAAGCCTCCATCAAGGGGGCAAATCTGGCTTCGACGTACCCCAGGCATCGGAGCCTGTTGTGGAACCTGTTGCTGGGCTCTAGCCCACGTTCTACCAGCATGGTGAAGTGTGAGGTGCTCATTCGCTTTGCTAGGTTCCCATGGCAACCCTTTGGCTAATTAACACTTGGTAGTGAGGGAAAAAAACCTGTCCTTAATGATGAATTAATTTGACAGGATCGTTGTGGTAAGAGGAGTTCTGAATAGGCACTGTGGAGGTGTTTGGGGGGGATGTGAGCACATGCGTGGCTTAGAGAGGGAATAACTGGGGAAGATTAAAACACATCTGTGTTTTTCTGACCTTGCAGCATTCCAAGTGACATGTCCTACAGCAAATTGATGCTTTCTTCTGCCCCACCAGGCTCTTTGGCTGCAGCTGCACGCATGCTACTGGGCTTGGCCTTGGCCTTGGCCTCAGCCTTGGTCTCCTGCACTGTCCCCTCTATTCCTGTGCTGCTGCAGCTCTGGTGCTGCTTCCTCCTCCTGGGTAAAGGAGTTCAGGTTTTGATCAAAGGCTTCTTCATGATCTAGATCCTTTGTTTTAAACTCTTTGTTGGTGTTTCCATTTCGATAGTTAAAATGCAGCCTTTCTCCATTTCAGACTCCTACATTATACATAAATAATGCCTCTCCTGGAACTATTAAACTGTGTTAGCACAGCCTCTGCAGTGGTATTTTAGCTGAGCTTTTAACAGGTTTAATCTCTTTTTGGTATTAATCCTTCTGGAACCTCTGATGAAATTTGTTGTCTTTCCCTGAGTCCCTCCCACACTGTCAGTATCTGTCTGAAGTGAGTTGCTTCCTGCAGAACCAGCCACAGGAAGAGGGACTGTCACAGCCTCGTATGGATTTGGCTATCCTTTCAGTGCATTCCAGAGTTCCTGCCACTGTTGCTTTGTGATTCCCTGCCCCCAGGAGCATCTCTCCCATTGAACATGGGCTTGGAATGAGTTTGCTTTCTGTTCATCACCTTTATTTCTTAGTCCTCAGATATACTCACAGTTCTGTCTGTTTCATATCATCAGAGAATGGTAGTGAGTAATATCACCTCTTCCACGTTGCAGTGACGATGTGGAGGTATCAAAGACTGCAACAAATGTTGGGTCCTGTTTCTAGTTTTTTGCACTTGTTTTTTTTTGCCTTTGTGCTACATCACAGGATCCCTAAACCTGTGTGATGCCAGCTCTGTCTGTGATCCAGGTTATCAAAGACTGAACTGAATTGGAGGGGAAATGATTTTCTTTCCATGATGTTACTGTAGAAATGACACACTCTCCTATGAGGCAGAGCAGACATTGGGCAGCCCCTTCTATCAAGTATTAAGACTTGAATTGTGAAATCATTCAGCACACCTTTGAGGTTTCTGACCTTCTGTAGAGTTGGTTTGACACAGCCACCTCCTGCCCATCCCTGTCTCTCAAGCTGAATTTATTGTCCTGCCTCGTTATTGTTCTTATTTGGGCTCCCACTAGCCAAGGGCTTTGGAAGCCATGACAAGGTAAAGTCTCTTAATGGGGAGTGGATGCGAGAGGACCTGTCTGTGTGTTCAGCTGAACCACAGCCTCAAAGCCAAACTCCTCTAAGTTTGGAGCAGATCCATGGATGAGAATTCACTGGGGCTAATGGGCTCTAACAAGCTCCACTTGGGCAGGTTTCAGTACAAATACAACTGGGCCATCATAATGCACCCTCAGATCTGTTTGTGCCTGTGTGTAGCAACGTCCCTGGCCTGTCATTTGTATTTTACACTACTTTTGCTCTAAAAATTTTCCTCTAAAAATGGAAAGCAGCATTGAAATTGGCCGAGACATCAGACATGAGGTTTATATGTTCCTTGAAGGAAGAATCCAGTGTGTTTGATGAGCATGGTCTTTCAGGTGTTCCTATTGATTTGGTGTCACTGTTCACTTGGGTAAGAACAGAGTCTTACTGTACAAATGAGGCTGGCTCTGCTCAACATGCAATTGGGCAGAATAGTATTAGGTGGAAATAAGAGAAGTTTAGATTGCTGTGAAGATTTGCTCTGAGAAGTTGGTTGCTTTTCTTCAGAGTATGAGCCCAGGTGCCCTTGGTTCTCTTATGCTCTTGAATTCTATTTTGGAGGCCTGAAGCCGGAGCAAGACTTGTATTTAACATGCTCTTTCAGGTACTAACTGTGACCGTAAGTGCTCAGTATGTGGGTTTAGGGTTATCTGGCTGCTATACATGACTTGGATCCCAAGAATCCAGCCCAAGCAGGAGCTACATGCAGGAAACCAGGAGGACAGTGTGCTGCTGTTTCCATACAAAGGAACTGAGGCTTGCTCCAGGCCTCTGTAGGTCAATGACATAGAGCAGGCCAGCGAAAGGAAAGATCTTCCATCCCAGCAGAGCCTACCCAGCCAGGGATTAGCTTCACATGATCTGGACTGCTGCTGGTACTTCTGGGGTGAATCACGTCCCAGCAGGAGCTGGATGTTTTCCACCCAGAGGCTGGTATGGATTTTATACACACTCCATTTGCCTTTCTCCTCAGATTTAAGAGCTGCCTTTTGTTTTTTTCAGTGTAGGTGTTTCAGAAGCCACATTTTGGATCACCTTTAGAGCTGCTGTTTGACTTCTTTGTTGTAACACGTCCTGATTAGTGATTAATTGCAGAGGACAGGTTCTGACTCCAGCTCGTGTCCCGGGGTGCCTGTCGCAGCAATGATGTACTAGGTGATTACTCACCACCCTGGACCTGACAGCTGTACTTCTCCCTCTGACTGGTTAATGACCTTGATCAGGTACACGTGTGGCTGTGTAAATGTGTTTGGTTGTAGGGCGTTGGGGATGTGCACATTTTGCCTTTGCTTGCATGACCTTCATTTTACCTAAGTAAGAGAAAGGAACTGCTCCATGAACAGATGGAGTGGTATTTCTAGAGGAAGGTGAATAATGCAGAAAATTATTTATTCAACCCCCCTTCAGACAATTCAGATGTTTGCTTTAAGATAGTGTTGCAAATCCTAGTGCAAATAGCTGCTCACAGGAAGGTTAAATCCAGCTCTCTTCAAAACTGTGTGTGAACGTGGTAGTCATCCAGTCCAGGAACAGACCAGTGCAGGTGGCTTAATTGATCTATTAAGGAAACTGAAGCATTAGTTACAGACCAGATCCTTTGTAAGCAATGCATAGCCAGGTTAGACTAAAACAGGTTCTCAAATCATAGCAGGTAAGAAATAATAACAAGAAATCTAGCCTGTTGATGGATATTTCACCAAGGAGGAAAGGCTGCTAAAATCATAAGTGTTTGCTGCAAAGGGTTTGCTTGGCTCTTGTTGTTCCTTAATGAATCGAATCTATTAGCCAGGGAAAACCATCACGTTGCCATGAAAAACAAATCATATTTGAATGCCTCTTTCCATGCGTTTGGACCCATTTGAACGTGAACACACTAATTATGTTGTGGAGATGGCTTTGTTACGGCAGAAATGAAACCGACTTTGCAGCTATAACTACTCAGCTATGAAGTGCTGGAATAGGTACATGGGGATAGAAGCCTTTTAATTCTAGTGCATTTCTCTTTAATATTTGCATCCCTTCCTTCTCACGCAGCTTCAGAAAACGTGTCTCTTCTCTTGAAAGTGAGGGGCTGGGCTTTTGGGTCTCAGCAGCCCTAAACCTGCCATTTGTGTCAGAGGGAGTTTGCCATCAAGTGGTCTGAAGAACCATGTCCGCAGCTGAATTTGTCCACAGATGGTAGCTGGCTCTCAGATCCCAGTTTTCATGACATGCTTTCTGATGCACAGGGAACTGTATGAGTCATATTGCTCCAGCTACAGTCTTTTTGGATGGAAATTATGCTTTTAAATATACACTGTGCTTACATAGAGCAGTGACGGGCTCGTTTGAAGGAGCTGGAATGTAAGGCATTAAGCGGAATGGCTGCCATTGTGTCCTGTGTTTGCCAGCAGATAACAGACAATGATATTTCATCTGTGACAACTTTGCCCTTTAGATTTTTTGAACAGAATTCTCTTGGTACGTAACTGTTTTCTTTAGCACCATCCAGGTGATAATTTTGGTATATTAGATAGCAAATGTCTCTTATGAACAGGAAAAGTGGAACAGAGAGGGATGGGACCTGCATGTGTCTTGTGCACCGTGACCTGGAGAGATGGGAAAGGGCTGGTTGTATGGCAGATGAGGTGACACATCGCAGGGAAGAACTTCTTCCTAAGATCCCATCTCAGTCTCCCTCTGGCAGGTTGGCCCTTGTCCAAAGCCCCTCTCTAGCTTTCTTGTCGTCCCTTTAGGCACTGGAGCTGCTCTAAGGTCTCCCCTTAAGGAGCCTTCTCTTCTCCAGGCTGAACCAGCCCAGCTCTCTCAGCCTGTCTCCAGAGCAGAGCTGCTCTAGCCCCCTGTAAGTGTAGATGCAAGCTGCAGTCCGGTTGAAGGAGAGGGTTGTGGCAAGTGTCTGCTTTGCATTATTCTTGTTGAAGAGGACATTTTGGCTGTGGCAGTTTCTCGTAAAATCTGCAAAGCCATCAGGCAGGGACTTCCATTCATTCCTAACCTGAATGGAGAAAAGCAGCTTAGAGGTGGAAGACTGCATATCCCTCACTGATCTGGCCAATCCATGTAATAGGCTTACAGGCTCTGATGGCAATCTGCAAGAGTTACACACACTTAACTAGCACCAGTTCATTACCTCACTGACAAGACAGCCTCTTACATCCAGGATTGTCCCTTGAGCTCTTAGTAGGAAGAACCCTTCGTAATGCAAAGTCAATTAGGTGGGAATAAGAGTATTGTGCCTGGTATCTCACTGTTGAAACCAAAGGAGCAAAGGTATGTGCTGTGTTACCCACCCTGCTGTGCCACCTCTCTCTTTTCCATTGCCCCATGTACTGCTTCCCAAAAAGCAGTGGACATGGCATATCCTTTTAGCTCAGGATGATTACTGTGTTTTGGTCCACAGGCAATACTGTAATACTGAAAGACATGAGGCAGACTTGCAATTTTCCTGTAATAATTCTCTTGAAGCATTATTGAAGGGCCAAAAGCTTTGTCCAGTCATTCCTTATTCTGGTTGCTCATCCTGGTTTTTCCTTTTGCCGCCTGAGAGAGAAGCAGTGGGATTTTCCCAGTATGGCTCTTGGTTTGCACAGGAGCAGCTGGACACTGGAACTGTTAGTGCCCCTGCAAAGCCATGCAAAGCCAGGGTGGTTGCTGGGCATCATGTGTTCTTTCTCCAGCCACTGCTCACTTCATACTTGTATTTAATTAAACCTTTCTGGAAGCTCAGACTGCAAACCAATCTGGAGATGGTGGTCCCCTCTTTGTGCTGATCTGCCAACAAGCCACTCCTTGACTGCATTAGATGTGAGCTGCAGGGACTGACCCTAAGAAATTAAGGGATCAGAACAGCAAATAAGGAGCCTGGGCAGTGAGTGTAATCAGTGGAATACATTGATCTGGACTTTTATCCAGCCTGGGCTCTAATTTGCACTAGTAACAGCCGCTGCTTGTTACGTTCCAAGTTCTCATCACTTACTAAAAATAGCTCTCCTTTTTTCAGTGTTATCATTTTGACCTCATGCTACAATACTGAGGGATGGGAATTATGCATTATTAAGTCTATTACTGAAGGTGTTTTCTCATACATTGTGGTCTAACATGACATAATCAGGCATCTGCTGCATTTTTAAAAGGTGTTTCAAAGCACATTGCAATGATTGATATCACAAAGGGGCTTTTACTGAGTGTTCCTTGTACTTGGCCATCCAGGAATAATGTTTCTGGTTTGTATTAACAGCCCTACATTTGAATTAATTTCCTTTCATGATTTTTAGACCCTGGCCAACTGTGTCAGCTTTTATAGGACAAAGTATCTACTTAGGCTTTCATTAGTTCTGGGCCTGTCACTTTATTCATTTCACTATGAATGCCTCATTCTAGGAAGGGAAGTTGCTGCACTTTGTATTGCTAGGGTATGTGCCCATGTGTCATCAGGTTTGTGGGAGCTCCTGCAGCTTCAGGAGTAAAGACCCCACATTTGGGATGAGCAGATCTTGTGTTGTTGCCTTTGTTGAGTAGCTGTGTTGTGTCAAATAATACAGTCCTCTGGGAGTAATTGGCATAATTTGCTCTTTCATTCCTTTTTGCTTTGGAAACTCCCATGCCCCACAGTGCAGGTGATGTACATGTTAAAATGCATAATCTCTAAACCATCAAGGGCTCTTGCCTTCCTCAGAGCAATGACTATTTTATCTTCTCTCCCTGCAAAAATTACTGAGTTGCTCAGATGAACTCTGTTTGCCTGCAGTCAGCCAGTCTGCTCAATTCTTTTGCTTTCTCATTTCAATAAGGACAGGCTCCTTATGTAAAATGAGGCTAGATTTGGCATTCCTGACATTTTCAGTCAAGTCTTTGTTGTCCACGAATGGGTTAGGAGGTTGTGGGTTAGCTACACTATGGACACAGGCATGTTGGGGATGTTCTCTGCACAGCTGAGTGCTGTGTCCTGTATTTCTTTGCTGGGTCCCTTGGCTCAGGGCTCCACAGCAGCTTCTTGCCCTCACTGTACATTCCCAGAGCCTAATTTATATGTATCTTGTAATATCCGTGTTGCTTATCAGCATCATTCTGCACCTTGGGTAATTGAGAGATGACTGTAGCAGCTTCCGCAGCCCCGCAGTGGTCTGTATACAGCGCCTCGATGTTATCTGCACAGCCTCTGCCGCTGCTGCCAGCGGGGCTGGGGCTTCATTAACACTGGAACCGTGGCTTGGTGATCTCCCGGCTGCTTCCCATGCAGGCAGCATTCTGCAGGCTCAGCCCAGGAACATTAAACTGGGAATAAACCAAAGCACAGCTTTGATTCTGACCACGGGAAGGGTTTCCAGTGCAACTCTAGCTCTTTGAGGCAGATCCAGCCTTCATTTAGGAACATGAGGAGTCCTTCTTTATCATTTAAACCTAAATCATCTAAAGTCCCAGAAGACTGCGATTTGTGCAGGTATTTTAGGTTTAGATGATAAAGAGTATTTAGACCTTTGTTTTCCATGTGCTGTAAGGAGGGATTCGTGCTGACAGCCTGTGTTGGCCATGTGTCAGGAAGGTGCCGGGAGCTGCTCTGCCTATGTCTGATGGAAGGTGCTGGTTTTCCTGGAGCAATTTCAACTTCGAGTCCCAGAACCAATCTCATAATTTATCTGAGTTAAAAGATTATGGTTAGTGGTTATTTGTAATTACGCTACATGAAAGATATGTCATCAGGCAAAGGAAGGCTTAATGTGCCCGGTACGCAAAAGGGATTGGAAAGCAATTACAGTGACATATGTGCCATCAAAGCAGAGGGCTTGCTGCTGCCCCAGAGCCAATTACAAACCACATGGGCAGTGCTTTAGTGGGGAAACTCTGTCTTGTTACTGGGCCTTTTCCTCGTTGCTGTCTGGATTTTATGGGCACTCACAGCTCTGTGTTGTGCTGTTATTATTAATAGGAATGCCATAGACAATAGCCATAATAAGGTGGAGAGGAAGGCTAATGGCATAGCCTGGGGTCTGCTGCTGTACCCTGCAAAGGGCCGGGTGGTTTCGTGTGTGTCAGGCCACAACTTTTCAGGGAAATTTAAATCAGTGAATAATAAAATAACCCAGTCCTAGTGAACCTTTGTACTGATTCTCCACCTTTAGATACATACATGCATAAAGCTTCCAACCAAGTGTCACTGTCTTTCCAGTATACGGGGTTATCAGTGGCTCTCTCATTCCAATCAGCCTCTTTCAGCTGAAATCCAGCCATTAGTTAAATTCATCAAAGGGCTTGAAAGCAGAAAGGGAAAGTCTTTGCCTTGTTCTTGACCTTTGTGTGATTGCACCTCTTCAGAGAATAAGCAAATCAAGTGGAAGTGCCCTCCCATTTGTTTTGTGAATGAGCCATGTGGTGAATTCGCTGTGATTCGGCATTATTCAGTTTGTCTCATTTCTGAGGAGAGCTTTAAAAATAAATACACAGCCACAGGGACTGTTGGGAGATCACACAAGAGCAAAAGTACAACATGATGAAGGGTGGCTGACATTTTCCTGTACCCTACCTTTTTGCCTGCTTCATCAACCTGTCCTAGTTGTGAAAACCAGCAACATGTTGGGCTGTAGCTTCTGCTGCCTGTGGAGCTCAGTTGAGCACCGTCAGACTGCTCCTGTGCTGTGCCATGTGCATGGGTTTCATGGGAGATCCACACAAGTGGGTCCCAGCAAAGCTACAGATGCCTCCTTGGGAAAACCTGAAGATGACAGCATTGCTGTTGCAGTAAATGGCCCCATGATTAACAGCCCCATTGCTGTGTGTTGTGTTCCTGCTCATGAGGGAGCAATGCAGTTAAAACCCAGGAGGGTAAAGCAGTGTCAGGTGCCTTTCTTCTGGGAAGCAGAGTGGGAATTCTCATTTGGCTGGAGGTTTGCAGATGGTTTGTGGCTCCTGTTCTGCTGGGATTGCTTGGAGCATTGATTTCTTTACTCTAAATGCCAGCTCTCTGTATATCCTTGTTTGAAGATGTGTTGCCTGCTGCCATTATGGAAGGGCCTTTTACGTACAGTGGGAAATGCTATTGTTATTTTACAGTACTCTTATGTTGTCTGAATGAAGGGAATGTCTGGATAAGAACAATCTGAACAAACAGTGTAGTTTCACCACAGTTCTCCATGTCCCCTTCACAGCCTGCTCCTCTGGAGAAGCACGGAGTTGATGTAATGCTGAGTTGAAAGGGAACTACCCAGAGCTTATATTTAAAGCTATTATAACTCTCTTGGTACGTTAATAAATGATCAAATAGAAGAATATTTCCCTGCCTTAAGATTGTTCATGTTACCAAAGGCTGTGGTCCTGCAAACTCAGTAGGTACTTAGGATTTTGTAAGGAGATGGTGATCTGTGGTAGGTTTCTTTGGGGTTTTGAGGAGGTGGCTCTACAAGAAGTGAGTTTTGGACTAGTGAGAAACTCTGTGCTGGTAACTCAGGGCAGAATCTTGTGGGCTGATGCTGATTATTATCCCTGGAAGAGGCATGGATTGGTAACAGCTGTTTGTGTGGCCTCAGACCAAATCACCTCCCTGATTGTTTGTGCCCATTTCAGTCTCCAAGGGCCAGCAAGTCCCTGCTCTCTTCTCCAGGCTGCCCCATAAGAAAGCAGGAGGGGTTGATTCGTTGGGAATACTTAGCGAAGTTGTGTAAGAGTGGCTGATTTCCCAAACACATTTCATACTTGGCTGCCTCACTGCGGGCAGCTGCTGAGGAGCAGATATTGGCCTCCAACCATGCGTCGTGGCTTCGGAAGTGAGCAAAATCAGGGGAGATGCACGAGATGCATCAGAGGCAGAGGCTAATCCACTCCACAAACCCCTCTTCCAAGAGGATGGATCAGAGTTCCTCTGCAGTGTCACAGGTGGTTCACGCCTGGTGGATGTAAGCCCTGCAGTAGACTGGAAGAGGTTCTAAGCCTTGGTTTAGAGGTCGCTTTCTGAAGTTTCCTTTAGAAGCACATCCTAGGCACTGATCATGGGGTTGTTTGATCAAGATGTGTTATAGATAGGACCATGAGGAAGCAGGTGACAAGGTGTGTGGGACCTGCTGCTGCAGGAGGGGCTTTCATGGCATCCCCCTTCCCCTCCTCTCCTTTGGGTTGTACAGGTTTGCTCCAGACTTGCTCTAGTAATGGGGTTAGGCAGAGTGATTCTGTCATGCTATGTAACAGGTACTGCTCTTGTTATTCCTTCTATTTTGATTTTCCTGCTTGCTTTGATGGGAAGAGTTGTTTCATCTTGAAAGCAGTGCCACAGAGCCATGGCCAGGAAGGAAATAATAATGAATTCCCAAGTAGAACTACTTTTGAGTTCTTCCCTTATGTTTCTTGGAAGCCTCCTTGTGATGTTAATGACAATCCCTCCCTTTGCTGAGGTCTTTGGAAAGCACAAGGGAAGGAGGAGACAGTCGGGATCATTGGCTGCATGGGCACTTCTGAGCTTTCCCCACACTGATGAGGACCATCACAATGAGGTGAGCTCAGCAGAGGTTTTGCATTGATGTACCACGGTGTGTTTGCTGTGGTACATCCTTCAGCATCCCTGCCACAGCATCCATGGTGTGCCAAAGCCAGGGGCTCTGGGCTGGCAGGCACTGATGGCTCTGCATCCCTGAGGTTGTGACTTGCAGAGTTCTTTGAAACCCTTTTGTACTGGTTGTTGCTGTTGTCATTTTACTTTGGCAGCACCTCTCATGTATTCAGCATTTCCTTGGCCATGTTTCATCCTGGAAATAGTACCAGGCTTGAAGAGAAGGGAAAATCCAACCAGACCTTAAGTAGAAGTGATTTAATTCCTTTCCACTAACTTGACTTGCTCTTGTGAAGGTATTTACCCGTTGTGCATGAGTGTTAGTGTCTTAAATAATCATCTTTAGAGTGAGAGTTTGTGATTGAACTATTGGAGGTTTACAGAGTGCTTTGGAACCTGCAGTGTAAATCCCTGGAAGGCTGATGTGTGTGGTCCTGGTGATCCAGCGATAATGCCCATGTTCTTAGTGTGCGTTCCAGAAGTGTGTCAGTATAATGAGAGAGCATCATCTTTCTTCCTTTTTTTCTTTTCCTCATTAAATCAATTTATTTATGGTGCTGGGACACAGAAGTGGTCCCTCATCTGTCTGTCCTGGTTCTTACCTTTGGCCATGGCTGGGTGTTTGCTAGGAGGTGAAGAGGACCCGTGAGGAGCAGTGACTCTCGTCCCTAGACCATGGGCAACATCCCAGTAGTTCTTCTTGCCTCCTGCCTACTGACAGAGCTTTTCCTTCTCCCCAGAGTGGTTGGCAGTGCTCTGAGGTCTCCCATCAAACAGTACACATTATTCTCAGGTCTGTTGTTAAGAAACGCTTGTGGGCATTTCTTCTGCTCTGATGTTCCGTGGTGAAAGCGTTGAGCTTTCCTCTTTGCGCTCTTTAGTTTGAACAACCAACTGAAAAGAATAATTGATTTTAATGGGAACTAGGACTCCCACCTGCAAGACAAGCTGTGTTCAGGGTATGTCAGAACCTGATGTACATTATCACCTATTGCATTTTTTCTGTCTGCCTCCCTCTTCTCCTAAGACACTTTTTGCAAATCCTCATTGTTGTAAATTTTACAAGGCTGTGATTTTGTGACTTCAGGTGAGCACAAAGAACATGATATTATTTACAGCAACCTTCACATACTGAGAAACTGCTGCGTCTGGGAGGGTATGATTTAAGATTGGACTATTCCTATTGTGATTATTATTGTTCAACCCAGCTCTTTGTTACCCCTTTTTAATGATGGCCAAATTGTAGCTGGGCCGAATGTGAGATGGTGGAATGTAAACTCCTGCATCACCTAATTACACACAGAGAAATAGTCATTTCTGGGGCATGATTCACCTCACTTGAAGGGAGACAACTGAAACAGCCGAGGTGAATCACACTCCAGATGTGTCTCTCTTCACTGGTGATAAAGGAGTCCAGATGCTGTGTGGTAGACATTTAATATTACAGGAGATAAGTCCCTTTCAGGGTCTTTGGCTGAGCGTGTCTGACCACGGTGCTGAGGTGCAGATTTGAATCCAAGAGATGTGAACTTTTGGGCATGAAAAGCTCCTATCTTCAATTTGCTCAGAAAATAATATTTCATCCTGACCTTTCTCCAGTTGCTCATCTCTGGCTGCTGCAGATGTCAGGTTCTGTCTCTGTAACCCTGCCCTGCACGAGGCAGACGGCTCCACAGATGCAGCAAGATGTCTTGCAAAATAAATTAAACTGGATCTTTTAATTTTAGGCTCTGACATTCTCTCAACGGACCCAGCACGTGCAGTGGCTGGAACTTGGATTCTGCCATCCCACTGTCCTCCTTTCACAGGCTGAACTGTGTCTTTTGGAAGGCCAAGGCTTGCCTGCAGGCTTCTGGCATGTGGATCCCTTCCTTGGACTAAGAATGGACCAGCTGGAAAGGACTGGCTGAAGGGGACTTTCTTCCCTCGGCTGGCACTAGGCAGTGAAAGCCAAGGACTTAGAGCCTTTCTCCTTGAGTACTAAAAAGCACCTTGCAAAGCAAAGCCACTTCAGCTCCTGATCTCCACTGAGAGCATCTCCCAGGTCTCTGCTTTCCTGACTCTGTGAGTCCCTGCTAGCCCTTGCTGCTGGCTGAGCCGGGCTTCTCGGAGCTGGGGTTTTGTGCCTCAGGCTCAGAAATGTGCTTTTGTAAAGTAGGCTCTGAAACACAGTCTCTCTGAAGCTGGGCCCCAGTGACGTTTCTGTGGCAGCTCGTGCCCAGAACTGCCTGTGTATGAAGTGACAACAAAGTCTTATGTCAGCTGAAGCAGAAAAAACCAGAAATGTGGCTTCTGCGTAATAGCTCTGTTCCTGGTTCATCAGCACTGGAAAATGGGCTCAAATACCCCATGACATTAACTAAAGGAACGAGGGTCAGGCCAACCTGATCTATTTTCTGACAGGAACACTGATTTTCCAGACAAAGACTCTACCTCATTTATTTAAATAAGCTAAATGCAGGATCACAGTGAGCCACTGGTGGGAGGTAGCTATGGGAAAAGGAAGGAGATGTTATGTATTACTGCAGGATTTCTGTGACACTGTAATAAATACTTCACACTGTATCACAAATCTCTGGTAAGGTCTCTTTGGGAATAGCATTTGCTGTTCTGGTCATCTGTGTTCAAGAAAGATGCAGGTAAAATATCCAGCTGCTGAAAAGGGCTGGTGAAATGCTCAGGGGAGGGAAGAGCTGTCTGCTGAGATGAGGCTGAAAGAGCACAGCTTGGTCAGCCTGGGAAACCACAGGCTGGACAGTGGCCATAAATACAGCAAGGGGAAACACTGGTGAAGGAGAAGAGCTCAGTCCTGGCCACAGAACAGATGACTGTTATCTGGTCTTGAATATACTGAAGGGGTTTTCTTCAGCTGTGGAGTCTTTGTTCTTTCAGATCTGTCTTCGGGGTTCTTTGTGGTTTAAACTGATTCTTATTAATGAAAGCATCTAGAAACCTTGATTTAGAGCAGTGGAATGTGTGAGGAAGCACTGAAAGATCTCATGAGCTAAGGGGGAGGTCCCACACCATCTGACTTCAACTGCCACTGGTTTAGATGGGATCCTCTTGCACCTAGCTCCTTGCAGCTCTGTTTCAGAAGCCTGGATGTGAGATAACCCCACAGTAGCTGCCATCAATCAGGTCCATTGCTTAACTCTTCAATGAAAGGTTGTTAGTAACACGTGCCTCTGTTTTCTGTCTGCTATTTGGTGATCTTGTGAGGCAAGAAGTCCTCCATATGATCCACAAAGAAGCCATGTTTCTTTTACAGCTCATTTTGAATCAGAAAGGATGATTTGCCAAAATGGAAATAGGAAGAACACGGTTTTAGTTTATCTACTGCAGGAACAAGAGCGGTCATTGACTAGCTATGTCTTAGCTTTGAGGATGAAAGGCACTAAGTATCAAGTTGGGCTCTTTTAGATCTTGCTGCTTTATGTACAACTGACTCTTCTAATCGAAGAGCTGAAACTGCAGCTGTAATTGTCACAAACCTGAGGAGCTTGAGTTCTTAAAGGAAACCCAGTTCAAGGGAAACTGTAAATCACCTCCTTTAATCTGTTGACTGAATTGCCTGTAGGGACTAGAATGTTCTTACATGTTTATGCTCCGAACCCTGCAGCAGTGCTAGAAGGTTTCCTGCAAGTTCTTCCTGTGCAGGTAGCTATTAGCAGGCACTTCAGTAAGCCAAGCTTATAAAAGAGCTGTTAAGAGCTCTCTAACCATTCCCAGTGCTTTTACACTTGCACAACTGCTGTGATGGGTTATTGTCTTTATGCTTTGTATTGCTTGCCTAAATTGAATGGATATCTGTGGCTGTTAAAGTCTTGTCATGTAGAGGGTCTGTAATGGTTGCAGCGCTGAGCTCTTTCTTTGTGAGCTGAAATTTGGATTTGGAGGTGAGCCCAAGCACATATTCAGCGAGTCTCAGCAGAATTAATGAACAAGGTTCAGGATGGCTCTGACAAGCTCATAAGCATATGGGTAAAGTCTCTATTTGCTCGGGCAGTCTCAGTGTTGAGTGCAGAATTCCTGTGGATGAATCACAAACACAGTTTATTATTCTGTTAAAAACTATCTGCCTGTCATTCTGAGGAGCCGCGGGTGGTCTGGCACGGGTGGATGCTTTGTCCTGGGGATGCACAAGCATCAAGTGTTTGGATGGATCCTTCCTGCCAGCGTTAGGTGGGAGTTTGATGGATAGAAAACTGGTGGCTCACAATGAAATGAGAACTGGTGAGGTCATGCCATGGTGCTGGCCCAGCAATAAGTGATCATATGCGTGGGGAGACGTTCAGGCAGTCCTGTCAGACACAGGTCTGGCCTCAGTCATTTCTCGTGGGCAGGAATCTGCCCCTAGAACACCGTCAGGACAGCCAGTGCTGGAGGGTTTCATGTGGGCAGAGCAAGGTTTGAGGGTGCCACGGATCTGGGCTGTGCTCCAGGTTGGGTCTGGAACACATCAGTGGGTGCCATGGAGCCCTTTGTATCTGCTGGGTAGCCTGATGGTTTTAGAAGTGAGGGATGTCAGTACATCGCATCACCAGCACTGAATAAATATACATCTTTGAGTTTCAAAGAAAAATGTTCTAAATATTTTCACAAGCTTTGCTTGGATTTGCATGGAAACCCTTCTGAGCTTCGAGCTGAGATCTGAACCTTTAACTGAGCAACTTGTTCTGGAAGAGAGATTCCTTTGCGGGACTCTGTCGCTCGGTTTTGCCATGTTTGTGACCTCCCAGTTATCTGTACACTAACCAAATTGCATCTGAAAGCCATGTGCCCTGGTAGATGTGCATGCTCATGACTACATGGTGGTGGCATTAAGAGGGGGGTGCTGCTGTTCCCATGCATGGGCAGGGGCCTGAGAGATCCTGAGCATCCACCTGCAATGCTCACTTGTGTGGCATGGTTAGGAGCAGAATGTTGGTCTATAGATACTGTCACAGCCTAGATTCCATCATGTGAGGGTGAAATGGTTCTGGATTGGAATGGAGGGATATTGTTTTCCTTTGGCTGAGCGCTTTTTCTGTGCTGCTGCTGTGCATGTGCTTCCTTTGGGGAACCGAGCTCTTACTGACTGCTGGTTTTCTGTTTCCAAAGCTGATCAGTGGTGGTTCTATTGTAAGTGCTGAGGCAGTATGGGATCACGTCACCATGGCCAACCGGGAGTTGGCGTTTAAAGCAGGAGACGTTATCAAGGTCCTGGATGCTTCCAACAAGGACTGGTGGTGGGGTCAGATCGATGATGAAGAAGGATGGTTTCCCGCCAGCTTCGTGAGGGTGAGTGACTTTCTTCTTTTTACCACTACAATGAATCACTGCCGAGGCTGCTCAGAACTGTCAGTGAATTGAACTGGTTCCTGTACTTGTTATCACCGATGCTTGTTCCCAGTGTGTCTATTTCCTGTGCAAAAATGGGGAGCAAAGAAGGTTTCAAAAGAAATGAGTGTGGGGTAGAGGCGGATGGAATAGGTATTGGTGCAGCTTTTCATGCTGGTGGGATATGGAGTGGCTTTTGCTGTCTGTTGTAGCCTCTCTCCTTAAGCAGTTGTTTGGGAAAACAGTTTAATCTTGTGTGGATTATGAGTAGATCATTTGGTGGGATCTACAAGTTCACATCAGCTCCCAGTGACCTGCATTTGGAAGAGCTTTAGCACAGGGAGATGTGAGCCCCCGCCTTGCTAAAAGCAGTGCTGCTTTCTGACTCTTCAGCACTTCAGGATGTAAAATCTCTTCAGTGATTAGTCCATGACCAGCTCTGGTTATTTTTGAAGGAGAGAAGGCACCATTTGGCTGGTCCGTGTTTTCCTGCTGAAGCAGGTTTTGCTGTGCCCAGCCACCTCCAGTGGCGATCACAAATCAGAAGGGTTTGAGCACTTGACTTCCTTTGTTCAGTATGTGTTAAAAAAGGCAAGGGATGAGAAGATGTCCTTTTTGCTGTCATCAGCTCCTGCCACATGATTTGGGCACTCTTGAGCCTTCCTCAGGCTTTGATCACGTGCATTTCCTTCTCCTTTCCCTTCTGTGCAGGGTTTGATAGGTGGGATCAGAGGTTTAATTCCTTCTGTGCTATGGAATAAGAAAATGACAATTTCTTTTGCCTTGTGAACCTGTGAAAGATGACTTTCCTCTGAGCCTTCCAGGCAGTTTGACAGGCTTCACAGTGTGAAGAGAAAGACTGTTCTCTCTGAAACACACACTGAAGACCATGCTGCATCCCAAGGAGATGCTGTGTTTGCTTTGGGTCCCTGCCTGTCGCCCACTTTGTGTTGGGCAACCCTGTGTTATCAGCATCCCTGTTTGATTACATCATTTCATCTGGGAAACAGCCATATGGATTAGGAAAATTGGGTTAAAATGCATCCCTCATGGTACCATGATGCAGCTCTTATGTCTGTCCTAGGTCTGACCAGAGCTAAGAGTGATTGATCAGTGACTGGAACTGGAGCCTGGGTTGCCTGTGTGAAAAAGCTACGTGGTTATTCTGGCCCAGAATAACAAAGTGTGTTTAGTGTTTAGTTGAATAGGACACTGTGAGTCTGACCCTGCAGCCAGTGGAGGCAACAAGTTTGGAAATGGATTTGTAGCAGGTGTGATGCAGATGATAATCTCTTTGCAGGAAATGCTCTCCCCAGTGTCTCTAGCGCATCTCTGTGCTGCTGACTGCAAAGGCTGAACTGGAAAATTCTGTGTCTTTAGTTTTGCTTGATTTAGAGGCTGAAATATTCTGGGCCAGTTTAACTTTCCAGTGCATTGACCAGTGCTGTTCTCTTTGTGGTTCTGGGAAAAGATGTAATATCCTTATTCTGTGATGTTGTAAACATACTGTTCATGGTAGGTGATAACAGCCTTGTTTTGCAGTGTCCTGTTTTCTAAATCCCATACCAAACACCTAAATAAACAAGCTTGTTTGCTGTGAGGCCCCAAACCGTGCATCATTTGGCTTGGCTGAACCTCCCATCTCTCCCTACACTTTTCAAAGGCTGGGAGGAGGATTTTAGAGACTAGGAAAAACAAGAGAGGGATCAGTGAATTTCAGACTGTTGTACACAAACATCTGAACAACATCCTGGAACAAACCTTGCTGCTTAGGATCATCAGGTTTCTCGCTCATTTTGTCTAATGCCACAGTCCTGTGGCTTGACTTCACTCCAGCAAAATCAGCCCTTCCATCAGCTGCGCAAGAGGCCAGCTTGGTTATTCCATCTCCCTCTGCCCTGGCACCGACTGGTGCACTCCCAAAGGGGCAACCATATGGTTTTAGTGCCATGAATGATAATTAATACCTAACACTAAGTCCCAGGTATTCCAGCTATCATACAGGCAGAGTTCTGGCACAGTTTGTCCCCTGCTCTGCAAGGAAGGCTGAAGGAGACAATTTACCACTCGGGTTTACACAGCAGAGCTGCCTTCCCCCCGCAGCACTTGTGTGCTGCAGCCCACTCACTGGTTGTCCTATGCTGAGAAAACAACTGCCATTTGGGCTGTCATGTTCTCCTCCCCTTGCTGGCTGAGGTCGCTTGCTTGCCTCTTCACTTCTATTCTTGCGTATCCCCCCTTCACTGTCTCTGTCTTTCTCAGTAAGAACCAGACGTGTGCAGAGCCTTTAGGAAAGGTGCCTTTGACCCTTCTTTTACTTGCAGGACCATTGCTGCAGGTTTATGCTGCTTCAAGGTCCAGTCAAAGACCTTTTAACCTAAACCCTTTCCCTTTACTCTTTGCAGTTTTCTCCCTTGTAGTACTTCTGTAGCTGATCACTCCTTCACAATGAGGAGGCTGGTTTGTTCTCTGTTGTACTTTGAGCCCTGCCTTTTTAAGATGATGCCAGAAATCTGCCTGATTTAGCCTGGGTGGTTCTAGTTTTACTTGCAGAAGAATTGCTTTGCTTTATATCTGCATTTCTGTTATGCAAGTACAGGAGGGAAAGGGAACATGTTGTATAGCAGAGGGTGAAAAGCAGTTCAAGTGAGGGATGGCAGGACAGACCAGGCTGGTATAGAATCAAACCAGATTCATTTCAGGCTGTTTTAGACTCCAGGTCTTGTGTAGGTCCTAACAGAGCAGGTCCCTGCTAACAGCAGCAGATCACTGCAAAGTCAGATTCCTCTAAAAGTCATTTGGATCACTTCTGAGGGCAAACCTGAGCTGGAAACCTACTTTGCTCTGAGACGTCTGACGCTTCTTGCTCTCCAGCCAGATCATATGAAAATGTTTGGCAAAGCATTTGGCACTCACAAAATCTCATAGCAGGAAAAATTCACATTTGCAAGTGCAGAGGAAAACAGGAACCTGCTGATTCCCTTGGCCTCCTTTACAAGCATGGCTGGGAGGGCTGCAAACAAAAACCATACTTGAGTTGCCTGCATGTACAGGAGCTGTTGTCTTCATGCATAACACCTGCAGTTATCCTCTAAGATAACTTAGTATCTTGAGACTTAGTACCTTGAGACTTGGCTAGAATGACAGGGAGAGGGCAAAGCCATAGAGTTTGGAAGCACAGGAACTTTCACCAGATGATAGAGTGATGTTTTTTGGGGAAGAGAAAAGGCATAACATAGAAGTAGAATTAGGAGCTAGTAAGCGATGGGGAATGGTTTTCTAATGGAAGCTGCTGCTCTCAGTGAGAAAGTTACGAAAAGCCTTAAGTCATTAGAGAGGTGGATGAGAACGGCAGAACTAGGTTTGAGGCTGAATGCTGAGCTGGCTTTAGGACAGACGAAGGTGTCTGTGTTGTATTTTAACCCATATTATCAAGTGAGCATGCTGGGCAGCCACAGGGTGCACCTGACAGTCTTGTGCTGCACAGTGTCTTTGAATGTCCTGTCAACTTCTAGGGGTCTCAGAGGGTGGGAGGTGCAGTTGGGGGCAAACCAGCAGGAATTTTAAAGAGGATTTCATATTCCTGTAGGGGTGATGCTGCTTGTTGCTCTTCTCTCCTTTGTGGATGGTACAGCCTTGGGCTGTCTTTACACAATATGGTGGAAATTCATTGTTGCATACCAGCACTTTTCACATCCACTCAAAAAATACACTTAGTGTTTGTAGGAAGGAATTTAGAGCCCAGAATAATAGCCAAGTGCTGCAAATGCATCAATTGTTGTGCCTTAAGGTCTCCTTTAGAAAATACAGTAAGTCTTAAAACAAAGTTTTGGTTGCAGAGCCCAGCATCACATCTCCAAAATAGTGAGGCCCAAGTGAGATTGAAGTACTCCAAACAATGGAAATCAAATGGCATCATGTTTGGGCTCTGACTTGTTTCCACTGAGAAAGAAATAAAACTATGAAAGTTTATGGATGTTTAGTGCTGTGGAATCTTTCCCCAAAGACGTGGCAGAATGCACCCACCCTGGGCAGAGCAGGGGATTGATTTTGTTATAAAGCTCTCCTTAATCTCTTTGGATACCAGGAGGCAGACAGAGTTTCCAGGATATATTTCTTCTCACCTCAACTCTTGCCTTATATTTACTAAGCTAAGCTAACGGGCAGATCTAGGGCTGAGAAGGTTTTACTGCAACTTCGTGTAGTGCCCTTTGACTTGGTTGTCATGAGAAATGAAGGGCAATGGTCCTCTAAAAGCCTGAGCAAAGATGGTGTATAAATTCTATGCAGTCCATACCTCTTACATAGGAGGAACTGCAGGGGTGGATCAGTGCAGCAATGCTCCTTGTTCTCTCTCATCGTTGCCAAGCTTTCCCCAAGTGTTGTAATTTTAGATTGATTTTCCTGCTGAAAAAGCTGCCTTTGACCCACTTTATTTTCTGATACTGAAGGAGAAGTGCTAGATGGATTGGTGTAAGCTTTTAAGGCACTGTCTAGAAGCAGACTCTAACCCCAGAGTCTTGTCTTAGTGCCCAGCAGCTCATGCATTTTATTGTGTAGGTGGGATTAGCTTTCATTTGTAGGAGTTGACTGCTCTGTACTGCAGGGGTAGCTCTAAGAACCAGCCATGTCTTGCTGCCCATCAGCAAGGCAAAAAAAGGCCTTTTTTTGCCTTTAAAATCTCACTGCATGCATAGGGATCTTGATACAAAAGCACATCACTCACCTGCTTGTCCCTCACTGCAGTCACTGCATCTACTGAGTGCCAATGGCAGTGACATCAAGGCGCGGTTTTCCAGAGAAGAGAGGATGGGCTGAAGTGGCTGTTACCTGTGGGACAAGCAGGACAGTGTGTGCTGCAGTGTCTGCTGCAGTCACTGCCTTCCAAAGGAGATTTTATTCTCCCATGGCAAATCCAGCATAAAAATAGCTGCTGGTAGAGGTATCGCCCGCAGCAGAGCAGGAATCCAGGATGCGCTGCAGACAAACGGGGGCTTTTGTTGGAGTTTTAAAGTCAAGCAGCATTTTAGCATCCAAATGGGCTAATTGCAGATACCATTATCATGACAGCTCATGTCATTCAGCTCAGAGTGCACCAGATCCCCAAAGGCTCAAGTGCTGGCACTGGGGCCCTTCCCCATATGGGCTGACTTCAGGTACAGAACCGATGTTTTGAGGCCATTCTTTGAAGCAGGCAAACTGGACACAAATCACAGCCCCATCCCTGTCCTCTGCCAAACTGGTCATGAAGGAAGATCCAGCCTCTGGTGAGGTTCTGCAGGAGCTGCTGAGCTTCCACTCTTCCCTGTTGTGCATCATATGTAGCATCACACAGTGAGGACTTTCAGGTTTTAGGAAATGGGGCCCTAGCTCAAGTATTTTGGCAGACATAGTGTAGGATATCCAGTTTCTTGCAAGCAAGTTTTGCTAAATGGTGGAGCTCCAGCCCATGGGAGTCTGTACATTTAAACTGGAGGAAACAGGGAGCCAACACAGATCAAGTTCTTTGAAACTGTTTGTGTTCACCTTTCACAGATACGGAGTGTGAAGCTGTCCCTATAGAGTCCCTGTTTTCTCCTTTTCCAGAAAGGAGTGAAGGGTATTTCTCACCTCAGATAAAGAGAACTTCTGAGGCTACGAGTTAAGAGTTTTAGAGGGGGGAGGAAGAGCTGGAAGTGGGTTTGCTGAAGCTGGGGAGTTGTGGGAAGGGCAGAGAAAGTATCAAAGACCCTGTGAACTGGAGAGAAGTGAAGGATGGTGAGGCTGGAGCCAGATTACAGAGGGAGAAATTCAGCCTGTGGGCGAAAACAGTGGTAGAACCACAGGAGGGAAAATCTACTTGCTTCAGCTGCCTTTCCTTCTGCTGGCAAATGTCCTGTTCCTTGTCCTGGAAGAGGATACAGGGATTTGCTGTGTTTCACACCAAATGGCATCCCAGCCACTGTCCCACACTTCCTCACGGAAAGGGCACACAGAAGGGCAGCGAGGCTGGGACTGGCCAGGGCAGCTGCTGGAGGACAGGCAGCATCCCCATGTGCCATGTTCTCACCTCCTCCTTGATGACAGAGAGGGGAGAAGCATCTGCCCTTGGGCATTTGTAAAGCCCAGGACAGCCTGTGCTTCCTCCTGAGGGCAGAGAGAGACTGTGCTGGATCACTGGAGAGACACGTGGAGACAGATGATGTTTTACTTATGCAAAGCTCTGCACCATGAGCCCTACTTGATTGCAAATAAGCAAGTGATCTTTTTAATCCAGTGCAGAGTCCAACAGAGCATGCATATAAAACAGTGCACATGGCAGAAAGCGAGGGCACAGCACTAGAGAACCACCAGAAGAAGGGAGAGGGGACAAACCCTGCAGCTCATGGGGTGGCTCTGCTGAGCAGGGGTGGTTTGGTGGGTGAACCAGTCCCAAGGCTTTGTGCTGCAGAGTTACTGGAGCTACCACTGTTTGATACCAGGTTTTGGTGAAGGTTGGGCTGCTCACACTGATACCTGTTATAAAGTCAGTGGTGAGCAGAGATTCAGTGGAATGGCAGCAGCTCTCTGGAAGGATCTGCCTGTATCATTAATCTGCCACAGCATTTAATTGTGAGCTAGAATCCAGGATGGCACATTATCTGCTAGTTTTGTCCTTGTGAATATCCAATGGAAGGAGATTAATAATCCAGATGGCTGGTAAAATGTTTGTTTTATCATGCTTTGTGATTATTATGAGACTGTCAGCCCTCAGAGCCTATTCAAGTATAATGTCCTCTATATACAGTGTGTGCATTCAGCAGTCTAAATATATAATAATTACAGGTCAGCTCATGTTGGAACGGTGCCATTTGGTGATTTTATGCACCATTTGGGGGATAGCTGCAAGTTCATAAATCACATTTCTATAGCTTTTATATCATAGAATGGTTGGGTTGGAAGGGACCTTAAAGCTCATCCAGCTCCAACCCCCTGCCATGGGCAGGGACACCTTCCGCTAGAGCAGGTTGCTCCAAGCCCCATACAATGTACTTAGAGGTGACTGTGGACTGGGCTAAAATAGGAACCTTTGCAGCATTGTCTGAATTCACTAAATATGACATTTAATGTTACTGGGAAAAAACAGTGTCGCCCCCAGTTTGCCTCTTCCACCTTCCTGTCGCCTGCAGCACACCACCCTTGTGGTTTGAGCTAGAAGGTCAGTGAAGTAGAGAGGATCTGGCCTGGGGTGGTGGTGTTGGGTCAGAGGACACATTAACACTTAAGGTGCAGCTTTCCCTTACCCCAGAGCAGCACAGCTCCTTCTCAGCACAGGCACAAGAGGATTTGAGAGCTGAAGTTGCAAAACAAACTATACTGTGTCACACCAAAAGTCTGTCTGGCCAAATTGTTGCTTACAGATCATGGAATCATGGAATGGTTTGGGTTGGAAGGGAGCTTGAAGCTCATCCAGCTCCTGTGGCAGGGGCACCTTCCACTAGAGCAGCTTGCTCCAAGCTCCCTCCAACCTGGCCTTGAACACTGCCAGGGATGGGGCAGCCACAGCTTCTCGGGGCACTCTGTGCCAGCACCTCACCACCTTCACAAGGAAGAGCTTCCTGATATCAGTGCAAGAGTTTAGTGGGCTCAGAGTAACTCATGTAAGTCCATATTTCAGGGTATGCATGAGCTTTCTGAGCCCTCCACTTGAACATAATGTGTGTCAGCCTCAAAAATATTCATGACAAATGTCACTGGTAAGGTGGATTATCCCCTTTAGAGATGCAGAGAGCCTCCACCAGTTGAAGTGGTTGGCCCAGGGTCAGCAGTGTTGCTGCCAAGATGCCTCATCTCTGTGAGTCATGGTCCAGACTTTAAGTGATCCCCTGGAAGAATGATCCTCGCTTGAATTAGGTGGAACTTCAGAGGGTAAGACAGAAAGCAGGAGTGTTTGAGCAGCGCAATGGGATTAGTCCTTTCAGCAGCTGAGGCTGCAGAGCACGGGCACGAAGCACATTCAGCTTCCTCTGCTGCTGATAAAATTGCTGCATTTGTTTTTAATCTAAAGTAGAAGTCATCTCGATTAGAACTGTGGGGTTTTTCTCCTTTTTGGAACCTGAATCCTAGCAGGAAGGAGCGAAAATTTCATTAAGGAAATAAGCAGGTCTCCCGAGATTCCCAGATGTGGCCGTGGGGAGTGTTCCTGCAGTGCACAAAAGGCAAAGAAATTCTTAGGGTTTCAGAAATCATGAACGTTTGCAAGCTTGCTATTTGCCTTCAAGTTCCCAAGCCTGTAGGATTCCTGCTTTTAGGCTTTTCCCTCTACTGTCATTAGATCTGTCCTGCTTTATTTTGTAAATGAAAATGGAGTTTTCTCTCATGATCACTTGACTCCAGGGGGCTGAGTTTTAAAAATCCAAGTTCTCTCTTAGTTTACAAGTTCATGTATGGCTTTTGTTTGATGATGGAAAGGAAACTCAGTGTGCTGAAAATGCAGTAGTCCTTTTCAGGGATTTGGGGGGAATTTGTTCCAGTTTAGAGTGTTCAGTGCTCAGGGGTGCTTGGCACCCCATCCACAGCTTCCTTCAGCCCATAGGTTTGAGGAGGTTTGTTCAGTTGCTCTGATCTCTCTATGGTTCAGGGATCAGCATCTCAGGATGCTGAGATTGGGCACTTGCCTGAGTGGAAAGGCTCTTCATGTGAAATGATGAGGAAAGCTGCTGTGAAATGAAAATCAATGCTCATTCACAAATCCTGGCCTGGGAGGTTTACAGAGACAGCAGTGCCACAACCTGGTCAGCCTGGGCTGCCGATCACATTCCTCCAGGTTCTGAACCTCCTGAGATCAGTCATCTGTAAAGAGCAAAGGGCTTATCCTTCCTCCCAGAGGTTTCCTCCTGGTTGGACAGACCCCAGCTAATGGTGTGTGGGAACTGCCCAAGCAGGGCAGTACCCCAGTAACTGCCATTTCCTTTAGGTTGGTCTGGTTTATGTATGTGCATCCTGGTTCAGAGCACTTGAAAGCATCCAACAGTCCAGTTACATTTCACATGATTATTTTGTGTTTGGGATCAAAACTGCCAAGACTTGAAATCCCCTTGCTTAGGAGAGGAGCTTGGCAGTGTGCAAGGAACCATTTGGGGCTGGTTGCACCAGAGTGAATGAAAAGGGACTGTCTGGGCTGAAAGCTGCTGCGGACACCACTGGCAAGAGCATCACTGTTACTGTAAGGAAGAAGTTGGTCCAATATCCCCATGTCCTGCAGCCCAAGACTTTCACTTGTTGGTTTCCTGATGCTTTAAGCCTGTTTCTCTCCCCTCTTCCCCTCACAGCTATGGGTAAACCAAGAAGATGGTGTGGAGGAGGGAACTAGCGACGTGCAGAATGGCCACTTGGATCCAAGCGCCGACTGCCTGTGTCTCGGCAGGACCGTCCAGAACCGGGACCAGATGAGAGCCAACGTCATCAATGAAATCATGAGTACGGAGCGCCACTACATCAAGCACCTCAAGGACATCTGTGAGGTACAGTAGGGGTTGTGGAGCTGGGGTACTGCAGCAGGATGTGGGGTGGACTGTTGAAAGCTGAGGTCTGGGTTTGTCTTTGGGTGATGGGGGAAAAAGATGCAGTGGGTTTGAATCCCGTGTCTAACAGAGAAGCAGCATCTGTCATTAAGTATTGATATGCTGGATCTGATCATTACCTTGAGTTTGTATTAACTGAAAGTACAATTTTCTGACCAGTTTTCCATGCCTCTTTGGCTAAACAGTGATGAGGTTGACATCCTTCAAGTAGTCTTCTTAATTAAAAACCAATGCTTTTGAACTTGTGATTGAGGAAATGAGACTGTAATTAAACCAACCAGTTACCCATTTCATCTGTGTCTTTCATACTGGGTTCACTATTTCCCCTGCCTCAGGATGGCCCCCACTTGCCATTTATTATGGTGAGACTGAGAGCAAAACCTTCTCATCACAGGAAATGAAGTATGTTTTATCCAGTGTAAAGGGACCAGCAAGCAAATGGACTCTGGTGACTGACCCCATGCATCCTCAACTTGGTTCTTCTTCATGATGTTACAATTAACCTCTTCCACCCTTTACTGTCCTGCAGTGTACAGAATTAGTGCTGTGAGCTGAGCCCAAACCACAGTGCATGTGGTGCTGGGTGTTCAGGAAGGGGAATGCATGGTGTTGCAGGACAGCTTGGGCTTCATGTGCGGGGGATATACTTATCACTAAAGGCAGAAGTTTGTTAGCGCTAAAACTAAAGCCCATGGCTTTCAGCTCATCCCTCTGAATGTCTGGGATTTAGTGAGCCCGTGCAGAGTCAATGTGGTGAAGCTCCCTGGGAATTCTGCTTAGAAACATGTCTTCCTCCCTTCATACTGCTGTTCCCTGTTGACGAGGCAAAGCCATCCAAAACGCATCTGTGACGCTTTTCAAAGATGGAAGAGTCTTGGGATTTCAGTTTGGAAACAAATGAGCTTAATTTCACTGTGCTATTTCCGTCAGAGGGCTTTGCACTGAGGAAGGGAAGAACTGCAGGAACTTTTCCACATGTCGTTTCTTTTCCTGTGTTTGCACTTTTCTGATGAAATACTAAATAAGGTCCCTTCCAACTCTAACCATTCTATGATAAATAAACCTTAACGTGCATTTCCCAGCCATGTCAATCTGAGTTTGCCAAATCAGATTCTCAGAAGGCACAGGTAGGTGTATCTTCAGTGATGTCTGCAGGTAGCACTGATTTACAGCACCTAATGATATGTCCCAGATAGGAAAGAGATCTCTTAAGGCTTGTTCTTTACTCTCTATGATGCAAAATAATGTTGAAGGGATAAATCTTACCTCCACGTAGAGCACCAGGAAATGATTCAGCTGCTTCTCTTAAAGAAGGAGGAGGACTGACATGGGCATTCTCCTCTGCAAAGTGATGGGCTGTCCCTTGCTGGAGAGAGCCTCATTGTGCTCCGTTTAATCAGGGCAATCCATTTGCCTTGAGAAGGCTGGGAGACAGCTCAGTCATCTCAGGCACTTCAGCATTGCATGACATGACTTTTTCTGTTTGTGCATGAGAGGAGGGGGGCTGGAGGTGGAGAGACAGGGGCTGGTTTGAGCTCCTCCCCATGCTGCTGGAGGGATGTGTATGGAGGTGTTATTTGTGCTGAGGAACAAGTGGACACCCGACAGCTGCTGATGAGACACAAGGGCTGGTGACAGTGGCAAATTCCCTCTTCCTTTTGCTCTTTATTATAAGTTGTCAGGACAAACAGCAGCAGTATGACGTATTGGAGGGGATGAAAGAGGAGCTGTGGCTGCGTGGTGAAGGCTGAGCCTGATTTAGTACTGAGTTTAGCAGTGAGCAGTTATACTCCTGTTGCTCAGCTATAATGAATAACAAATCCCAATACCATTGAGGCACCTTAAGATGTTACAGAGGACGCAGCCCTTGCTAGGTGATTAAGAGCCCTCCAATTGCTCTTTTCTGCTTCAAGATGTATTTCCACTATCTGCTACTATATTATTACAGACCATGTTATTATTCATAATACCCATAGTTCTGCCAAGTGAGGAGCTCACGAGCTTGCCAGCGCCAGAATGAAATGACCTGTGCAAGCCAAGACCTGCATGAAGCAGCTGGCTTGGAGAGGACCTCCCTGTCACACAGAGCCACTGCCCTGAACAATGCTGCTGTGTCCTGGCTTAGAGTACAAAGGCCTGGCTGCTGCTTGGTGAAAGAGTTCTGTGAAGATTCTTACTGGGGGTAAAATGTGGGGTGTTCCCTGGGTTGCGTTACTAGGAGTGGATGGATCAATATTCTGAAACACAGCCAAGAAGGAAAGAAAAAAGGACTTGGCCTTAAGGAAATATCCAGTAATAGGAATTTTAGGCTTAAAGCTTAGGAAAATCATAGAATCCTAGAATGGTTAGGGACTGCAGAAAACTCTTTGGATCAGTGGGGGTAGATACATTCCATAGATCTATTCCCCAGTGTGCAATTTGTAGGTATCTCTTACTGCCTGCTTGTGCACACCCCGGTTTTGTGTTCTGAAGCTGGCTGCTTCTTGCCCTTTAGAGGAACAGGCTTATGTTCCTGCTGGACTTCAGTTTACATTTTAGGTGGGCCCCAGGGCAATCACAGCGCCTGACATTCAGTGCTTGCTCTAGACCAGTATTTGAACAAGTGCTTTAGAGTCCTAACTGCCCGGGACCAGACGTAGCTTTAGTTTGCTTTTTCAATCCAAACAGACTCAGCTTTGTTCTTTTGCTTATTTCTGTTATGGGCATATCAGCGCAATGCTCGCCTCGATGCATTGCGAGGCACTGCTCTAGAGAGCAGTGTTTTTATAGCCCAGATGGTGCTGGTCCAAACTGATGGATGATCTACAGGACAGTATAAACAGCCCCAAATCTGCTCAGAGATGGCAATAAACTGGAATATCATCACAGCTACTTTTGAAGGTAGAGCCTGCAGTGGCTGTCATCTCCTTATTCTCTCCTTCACCTTGCTCTCAGCTGGACAAGAAGAAGATGGCTGGATTGGCCACCTCTCCTGACTGTCTCTAAAGCCACTGTGGAGTGAAGAAAACTTAGCACTTAACCTCCTGCAAATACTTTCCAACTTTGGCCTGTACTTCAGGGACTACATGGAAAAGTACTTTAAAGAGAGACAGTTTGACAGCTATTTTTAGGTTTTTATTGAGCAAAACGCTCTCCAACATCTGCTCATCAGTCAGTTATCCCTTCTCTGAGCGAACCTGACGGGATGAGCAGAAGGAAGATGACATTGTTTTATGTAACAGAAGTAAATTTACTGGAAAAACTCTGCAGCAGCCTTCTAGCTGGCTCTTGCTGCCTGTTCTATATAAATCTTCAGTTTCCCCTTTGCTGGCTTGTGCTGGAAACCAACCTTCCAAATGCACAAGCTAGATAGAGGATAAGACTTGGAACTCCGTGTGTTCTTTTCTTTTCCCTGTGGTTTTATAGGTGCCTGTTCAAAAATGTGCTTCTTCAGCTTCTCTAAAGCACATGGCTCGGGTGAAGCAATGAACCAGCGGAGGGAGGACAGGGAATGTTCAAGACAATAGCTACAGCCAATAGCAACCCCAGGGCTGAAAGATGTTCCCCTAAACCATGCAGTGAGTGAGTTCACAGGGCAGCATGTGAGGGGGAAGCTGCCTTGCAGGCAGCCTGCAGCAGGGCAAAGGTCCAACACAAACACCTTGCAGCACTCACTTAGGGCTGCTGACACCAAAGCTGGTGTCAGAAAGAGCCTGGCCTCATGGGCAGGTGAACATCTGCTTTCTTTGTGTTTTATCTGAGGTAAGCAGGTAAACATGAAAGCAGCATGGAAAAGATACTCTGCATTATTCCTTGCTAGTTTGAATTTGCATTTGTCCTGCAACGTGGGAACCAGCCTGTGCCCGTTCCTCCTGGCCTTGAAAAATGAGAGGGAAACCCAGGAAAATGAGTCATCAAGGAGCTCCTGGAAGAAGAGAGACCTAGATTTAGTACATGCAGAAGGTATTCCATAACCCTAGCTTCTCAGCTGAAAAAGCCAGGAATTTCAGGGTAGTGGCATCCTTCTGGCAAAGCTGGACATCACAGAGGGTGGGTCTTTGCCAGGTCGGCCAAAGTTGTATTTCTCATTCATCTCTGTGAAGTTCTCCCTCCCAGGAACCACATGGTGAGGCTGAAGGACAGTTTATTATAGCATTCCAATAGTTTGCATTGTGGACCAGCAGCTGCATGTCACCAGCTGGCAGTTCCTCTGTGTGACTAAGCATCTAGAGTGCCCAAATATAGCCTTCAACTGGAGCTGCTGGCATTTTTTCCCTTCATTTCTTTTTCTCTTCCTATATAACAAAGGCAGCCAAAGTCATCTCATGATGCCCCCTTGTTATTTCTCTTCAGTCAAGAGGCCACAGTCCCGACCAGGCCAACATCTGATACTTGGCCTGGCAAAGTTTAGTCTGAATGGTGCAGACAGATGAAGCAGAGGGGGGTGAAGTGATGTGCTCACTGTCACACATGGTGGCAGAGCAAGAAATTCAGCCCAGACACCCAGAGCTTTCATGTATCACCCTCTCTGCTCAACCGCTTGTGCTTCAGGCACAAGTTTGAAAAAGTCCTCATGATTGAAGTCCTCAAAGATGCCCCAAGGTCTGAGGCATCTCTCCTGTGAAGGCAGGCTGAGAGACCTGGGCTGGGTCAGCCTGGGGAAGAGAAAGCTCCTTAAGAGGAGACCTTAGAGCAGCTCCAGGGTCTAAACGGGCTACAAGAAACCTGGAGAGGGGCTTTGGACAAGGGCCTGTAGGGACAGGCCAAGGGGAATGGCTTTAACCTGCC
>WYDI02023445.1:14786-27762 GCA_009867235.2 Psittacus erithacus | reverse complement strand
TGAACACTGCCAGGGATGGGGCAGCCACAGCTTCTCTGGGCACCCTGTGCCAGCGCCTCAGCACCCTCCCAGGGAGCAGAACAGAGGCTTTATTCATCAGGAGGTCTTTATTAGCAAAAATAAACGATTTCTTTTCATACAGATAAATAAGCAAAAGTTCACATGGTGACAGAAGCCATGACCAGTTCCCCCAGGAATGGAGCTGCTGATGCTCTTGCTGCGGCTCCAGGGCTGTCCTTGCTTCTCCTAAATCTACAAAGTCAAGGTATTTGGTGGAAAAATGACTACAGAGGCGGTTCAACAGGAGCTTAATGTGTCCTGGTACCAAAGTTAAATGAAGCTGTATAGAGTTGGCTCCCACGCTACCTGATTGCTTTCAGTAGAAGGAATGACGCACAGAGCAGCGTTCCTGCTTGGAGCTGCCCTTGCTCTGGGATAACCAGTTCCTGTGTGGGCAGGCTGCCAGCAGGAATGCCACTCTGTCGCCAAAAATGTACAAATAATATAAATGCAGTATAAATAGCCTCTCTTCAATGGTAACTTCCAAAGCAAACGACAAACTGACAGCGTTTCATCATATTGATGCCCTAATACTTCTAAATATTAGAAGCAAATGCCTCTGGGTTATGGCATTTTCCCCTGGCTCAGTGTCCTGTAGCTCTCATTGGGGGCATGCAGGAGACTGGGAAGGGGAGCCCTAAAATCAGATGTTCTTGCGGGCACTGAAGCTGCTCTTGCTTCAGCCACCCCCCTGAAGCCCTTGGCTGCTGCAGCTCCTCATTCATGGGATTAGAAACTACATGAACTTGAGTGCTGCGTGCAGCTTTAAGCATTTGAATACAAATTACACAGGCCACCGTAAAATGGTGGTTAATGAAATATCCTCTACCTTCTAAAAGCAAAAACCCACAACAAACCAGCAAGTAAAACCCAATCAAAGACTGGAAAACGGTTACTATTAACCTTTAGGAAGTGCTGAGGGGCTGACCCAGCAGCTGTGGGAGTCAGGCCTTAGCAATAGTTAAGTCAAGTTCTATTAGAACCAAACATTTCATTCTTACTACTGGATTTTTTCTTTCATCTAGGCTAATCTATAGGCTGAAGTCTAGAGCAGGGGTCAACTGAGCTCTTGCTCTGGCATGATTATGTGCAGGTCCTCCTTCTCCTCCACCTTGCTTTTCATGCCTAGGATTAAAAACTGCCCTTGGTTGTATTTGCAGTTATTTTGCTCTGTGCAAGGCTGTGGAATTTTGAATATCTGGAATAATTCAGTGCCTAATTCCAACAGCAGAACCGGTGACATGGTTATGCATAAACCCATCCGACTGCATGAATAAATAGAGGGACAGAACATGAGGAGAGGGCTTATTTGCTTAACATTAAACTTGTTCTATTTCAGAGCTGGGATTGCTCCTCATCAAGGGACCTGCACTCAGGATAAGCTCTGCTCCCTAGAAGAACATTGTATTGGGTGTTTCAAAGCTATGAATAAAATAGCGCTATTGTAACCAGCATTGAGATAGTGAACAATAAATAGTATTTTTACAAGCTCTTTCTCCACAGGACGTTGTAAACACAAACACTGAGGTATTGGAAGTAATAAATAGTAAATTCAGCTTTTAAATACTAAGCTGGAAGTGAATGACCTGTAATTCTCTACTTGAGCCCTAGAAATAACTTAATCTCTCGCGTGCTCAGGGTTTGGTGTGCAGGATGCAGACCCGCGGGCGTTTTCACTTCCTTCTCTTCATCATCAAGTACTCTTCGATGTAGTTGATGAAAATGTCGAACTCTCCCATAGCCTTGTAGACTCCGTTCTCATTCATCTGCAGGTGAAAGCCAAGTCTAAGTCTGGATGTGATGATAGAAGTGACGTACGATCGCGAGACGCAGCCTCCTTCCACTGACGCCTCTGCCCAACCCCTCGGGGCAACCCGCCCTTCAAGCATCCCCCTCAGGGTTTCCCTGCCTTAGGTATTTACATTACTAAATACTTATTCTGTATAACTGTTCCCTGCGTTAACTTGAAGCCAGCAGCAACACCGACTGCCTCGCTTGCGACACCAGCTCCTCCTAACCCCAGTGCAGCCAAGTGAGCTGGGACCTCACCTTCTCAAACGTCTCCTTGATGTGCTTTATGGTTTTGCTTCTCTTCTCGCACGTGAAGAATCTGTGCTGCAAAGGGACAAAAGCAACGGCTTCAACCACACGGGTTTCCTTGTTTCCTTCCCGGGGCATGCAGAGCCTGCTCTCCCCTCCTCCTGCCCTCGTCACTGCCGCCCCACTGGTCTCCACCTTCCCCTGCCCCATGGGGCTCTTGGAGCAGTAACCGTTGCTGCTTTGCACCATGCACTGATGAAAGAAGCCCAGTGTGAACCAACCTGGGACCCTGAGCCTTATCCCAGCCTCTTGCTGTAAGCCCTGCAGCACTCTTTGCCCCTGGGCAGGGTTGTTCTCATCTGATTCAGCCTGTGGCATGTGATGGGGTTACAGTCACAGCAGGCACGGTTTCAGGATGCAGTGTTGCAGACTGATGATGCCCCGCACCCAGGTAAGGGATGGACCCTCCACCCTCCCTCCCCTTAAAGCCTCTGAATCACTGTTATTTAACTGCTGAAAGCTGGAGAAATCCCATCCCTTTGGGATCTGCCTGCTCCTCCACACCATCCCAACACTCATTCTTTTGCTCCTGTAGAGACCCAGTACCCACTTCCCATCCTGCTGCTGCTCCGGGACTGGCCCAGGCTCTCTGGACCATTGCTTTCATCCCCCACCCTGTGATGCTGAAGCCCACTCACACAGCGCCTCATCATCGCCTTCAGGCTCAGCAGCAGGTTACCCAGGTCACCCATGCTCTGCTGGTGATGCGTGCTGGTCCTCATGGCACTGGGCAGGACCGTCTCCAAGTAGAACCGCATCATCTCTGACACCGACTGGCACCCGAAGCTCCCCTAGGATGGAAGGAGGTAACTGCATTGGGGCTGGCTACCAGCACTGGGCTATATGTGTGTTGTCAGAGCGCTTGCAGCGCATTAGAACCACTCGCTGTAGCTGTGATGAACCACACACCAGCCCTGCTGCAGGCACACGTGTTACTGCTTGTCTGGAGGACTGTCCTTGTGTGACATTAGGAAATGTCCCAGTTTCCAATCTGCCTCCTTTGTTACAAAACACTGGCCAAAGGATGGGGAAGGAGAAGGGGTTTAGATAAGAATTGTAGTTCTTACCTTAAAATCATCCAGCAGTTCAGAGCTGAGCAGCTGAATGCTAAGTTCATCATCTTTTGATTGCTATAGAAGGATACAATGGGAACAGGAGTTATTTAGACAAGAAGTCACCACTATTTTTCACTTTGCATTTCCAAGCGATCATTTTGCTTTGCATTTATGGTCTCACTGAAGCAAAGGGCAATCAGCCTGGTAGCACCAGCTACAGGTGTACAGTTGTGCGCCAATTCCTTGGTCAATAATCATAGAACCATGGAATGGTTAGGAACTTCTTCCCAATAATCTTGCAGTGCAACTACTCTTAGGTCAAGACAGAGAGACAATGACCTCACAAACATCAGTGCTGCTGATTTCATTAGTGTGAGGCTCCTGCTGCTGCTGCCAGTGCTGCAAACCCTCCTCAGCTGCAGAGGGTGTTGATGTAAGAGGGTGTTGTTGATGCAAACAGCTCTTCATATAGGTCCCAAAGTCATGGCAGTCCCTGGAAGCCAGGCATCTGCCCCAGCCTGGCTGCTCACTGGGGCAGGAGGGCTTAATTCCCCTGGTTTTGTGATCTCTAGGTCTTAAGTCAGTGGGGAAATAGGGATCTGCAAAGGGTGTTTGGTCTTGTGATGCCTCTGCACCATCAGCTCGGGAAGACCAGAGAGCTGCAGAAGACCGGAGACCCAAAGCATCACCCTGGAGCACCAAGGTACTTACAAGCTTTCCTGAGAGGTGAGAAATGTTCCTTCCCAGCATGTAGTGGAAGGTTTACAGCAAGCTTTAAATCTAAAGTCTTGGCTGTGTTCATTTGATGCTAAATACAGGCTGTGACACTATCCTGAGATTTAACCTGGAGAATTGTCTTGTTTTATTGCTAAAACACACTGACAGCAGCTAAAATAGCAGCAATGATGTAAGCAACCATCTCTATCAGTATTGATGCAGTGACAGATGCTCTGAGTACATCTTGTGCTGCTTTCTCAACCCTGAAGCTCCTGTTAGTCACCTTTCGCAGGCACCAAAGCAAGTGCTAGTTATTGTAACATTTCTCCAGTGTTAAAATGCCATGTTCAGGCTTTGATGATTCTTTCAAAGGAAAAGTGTGTAGCAAAAGATTTCCCTTTCCATCTGGCATTCGCTCCAGCAAGTCTGGACCTTGTTGCCTTGAAGAAGGGACTATTTCCTTCCTATTGATTCAGCCTGCAACATTTAGGGGGAAGTCTGCCTAGTGAGGTTGACAAAGCTTCATTATGAAATCTCTTGAGTTCATGGTAACTAAAACTAGGAAGAAAACCTTTGCATGTTGTCTCTCAGCAAGCAATGAATCCCAGCTTCTGCTCACCCCCATCAGCCCATCACATAACACACAGCCAAACCTGTGCTAGGAGAAAGCTGTCTTCCCCCTTGTCCACCTCATCCCAAAACATGCAGCAGAACAAGGAGGAGATGAGATTTGCAGGGTTATACTCACAAAGTAATCCTTGATTTCCTCAAACTTCATCCTCAGCTCCTTAAGCATTGCAGGCAGGAGCTCTGGGAAGTGCAGGCAGCTGGGCTCAACCAGCGAGCTGCTGGTAGACAGAGTGCAGGCAGCCAGGAGCAGCAAGGCCAGGGCTGATGAGCAGGGCTGCATGGTGCGAGAGGAGAAGCTTGGTCCAGCTCTCGGCTGAGTTTCCCAGGAGGGGAGATGAAGCAGATCTGCAGCCTTCACCTTGATGGAGCCCCTCATTTATACTCTCAAAACATCGCTCCATTTCCTCTCCCCATTTCCTGGCGAGCAATATTGGGGTTTTAAGTCATTCATTAAACCAAATGTCACTTGGGTTTCCCGTCATCTTGGGTTTCCTGTTCTCTTGACCTCCCTCCTCTCCTCACACCCCATCAAATCTTTTTGTGCTTAGACTCTGCATTTTTTGTGTTTGCCGTTGCTTGCTTCTTGTAAATTCAATGTGGCTGAAGGGGAAAGCTGCAGGAACACTGCAGAGAAGACAAGGTGCTGTGTGAGGTTATTGCTGCATGCTCACACTTGAGTTTTAGGTGAATGCCTTGCTGTTAGGAGAGGAAAAAGTGTTTCTGTTTTAAAGCCTGCCCATATCAAACCTGCACTGAGGATCCCCAGCACCATGCATAGATCAGCAGCATTGCTTTTAGTGAACAGGCATTGATACACTGCCTCCTCTTTGGGCATTCTAATGCTATGCTGCAAATACATATAATACATATGTACACATATAAAATATATAATAATATACTAAATCTTAAGTTTTAATATGTGTTTTTTTCCCAGTTAATGCATATACCTGCTGAAGGCAATGAGTTCACACTGCCTTCAGCAAGCTCAAAGGCTGTGCTCCCAAACTTCTGCTGGTGGTGTGTCTGAATGCTGCTGGGATTAGGTCTCTGATGGGCTGGGATGCAGTGGGAGAGCCCAGCCTGGCTGGGATGTGTTGCTGCTCGTGTCCCTCAAGCTGCATGGCTGCTTCCCTGGAGCAGGGATTGAGCCACTGTTGGTGTGCAGAGCTGAAGTGTATAAGCAGGTCATAGGCATTCATGTTTCTGCTTTTAACTCCTGTTTCATTTCCTAGAAATAGACCCAAACCTTATCCAAGCAGCCCAGTGCTGGCTCTGCGAACTGGGTGTACTGTGTTAACTGGGACTTATTGTCCCAGCTCTGATAAAATTACCATTTCAGAGTTGAAGATAATTCTTCTGATGTCTCTCTTCCGCTTTCCCCCTTTCCTGCTCTCTTTGCATGTATTGGTACATCTGCCCCCCCGCTTCCTTGTGATAAAGATTTCACTGACAATCTCTCATCCATGAAAGAGAAAGAGGAGATGGATTTGACTTCTCTGAAACCAGGATTTTCTCTGAAAGCTCCCATGCTATTTTGAAATAGCACATTCCTCCCAACCTGCCTCGAGTCCATTCCCTTGGACAAATCAGTTCAATTGTCATCACCTTCCCTGCGCTGAACTTCCTTTAAGTTCAATGTGCAATCCCCTGTGAAGGAATATGCTGCAAAAAAAGCTGGAAAATGCAAAGTCCTCTTTGTTACCATATATTTAGGGTTTCTTTAGAGTGTATTTTTAGGGGAGGAAGAAAGGAATGTTTGGTGTGCGTGGGTATGAGTAAGAGTAAAGGGAGTGAAGCATTAGCAATCACAGGGTTTGAGGAGGAGACAACATGGGATTTCGGGTTCTGTGATTTGTCTTCTGTTGTTGTTGATGCTGCCCCTTCTAGAGGAGCGGGGGAGGCCTGCTCCCAGTGAATCACTGCAGGCACACTTCATCGTCTGAATCACAGCGTGTCATTTATTTGGTGACCCATTTTTCTTCCCCTATTCTAAATGCAGCAGTGCGGTTTCTCCCCCTACCACCAGCAGAAGCTGTGAGAAAGGAGAAGAGCAGGAACAGGCGATGGCTCAGGCAAAAGTGGTTAATAGAGAACTCAATCTGTTTCCATTTGGAGAACCCCACCTTTCCCTGTTTCCCTGCTGGCTCCCGCCCTGGGACATTCTTTGCTTCTTTCATAGGATCATGGTATGGTTTGGGTTGAAGGGACCTTAAAGCTCATCCTGGCTGTTTAGGTTTCATCAAAACCGATGTGTTAAGGCCAATGGGTGAGCTGCTGTCAGCAGGCAGTGCCCTGGAGTGGGTCTCCATGCAGCCTGGAGTAAAGTCAAGAGCTGAACCAGCCCCTTAGCCCCAAGCTAAACCTGCTCCCTTCAGTGAAGGCTGCAGCCCCATGCACATCTCTGTAACCCAGGTCCCTTGCAGCAAAGGGGTCACTCTCAGCCCCATCTACAGGCTCAGGTGCTGGTATCTTTGTGGGATCCAAGCAAAGGGTCTTTGGCCACACAGGAATCTCATCTGCGGGAGCTGATGCAGCCATGGCACGGCACCCGGAGCCCCCCTTCCTCCCTTCCTGCCAAGGAGCCGAGCTCTCCTTCCAAACCTCTCCTATTTTGAGCAACCCGTGGGTCTCCATGAAGTCATTTCAGTTTGCCACCCGAAACGTGCAGGGCTGTTCTCACTCTTGTGCAATTCCCTCCTCCCTGTTTTGGAACCTGCTTTGTGTTTGGTTTTGGGTACAAGCGTAAGCCAGATGTGTCCATTCCACAAAGGAAACTCTGGCCTGCGCAGGACCGATACTCTGCTGTGTTTACCTGGGTTTCCTTTGCCATGCCAGAGATCTTGACGGTGCAGTTTCGCTCTGACTCAGTTGTGCTTACTGCTGTGGAAATGCATTGACTCGGCAGCGTTACGAAGCTGTTGCATGAATGAATAAAGTACCTTTTCCTAAAGAGTGTCCGGGGGATGTGGGTGTATTTCTAAGCCCTTTAGGAAACAGCTTTCATATTTGCCAAGAAGATCATTTCAGGAAGGAAAGTGTGTTACTCAAAAGCCATTCATGCTCTTTTACCCCACCTCCACAGACTTCTATGAGTGATGTGGTTCTCAAGAAATACTCCTCAGGACAAGCGGAATTGCCTTTCTGCAGTAAAACAGAGACATTCAAGCAAGTGCTTTTTCTCCACAGCGTGGCACGTGGAAGGCTTTGTCCTAGATGTGCCAGCTTGCACTAGCTGGACTTGGGCTCTGCAGGGGTCCTGTCCTCTGGAGCAAGGTGGCATCTCATCCTCTGCAGCAAGGTGGCATCTCATCTTTTGTATTAAAGGGGCTGCCTGTGTGTGTAGCTTTCTTAGAATCATAGAATAGTTTGGGTTGGAAGGGACCTTCAAATGTCATCTGGTCCAACCCTCTAATAAGCAGGAACATCATCAACTAGATCAGGTTGTCCAGAAACCCATCCTGCCTGGCCTTGAATGACTCCAGGGCTGTCTCTTATGTTGCTGAGCAACATGTGGGCAAGTTTTTACATTTTCTTCCTCTTCTTGGTCTCTGTCATTGCTTTTGGACAAAGGAACATTGTGTATTTAATGCATTATTCTAGATAGAGTCATAATGGTGTGTTCCTTCCTTTCCTTTTCAGAAGTTCCCCATTTCCCATCCCTCTGCAGGCAGTGACTCTCTGGGGAGGCAGGGACATGGTGGCTTTTAATTCACCTTGTGCAAAGAGCGGATTTGAAGCAATGGCATTTGCCCTCTCAGCAGCCCCAATGCCGATGACTAACAGTTCCTGATGGGTGAAGCATACAATGCACTGCTTCTTTTTGCTGGCAAGGCATGACGCTGGATTTCTCACTTCTGGAAAGCTGCTTTCTAGCACCCTTGCCAAGACTTACAACGTGACTCATCATCAGCCCCAACAGGTAAATCCCAAGTTACTCTTTGGAAATCGAACCAATGTCATTGCTGTGCCTTCTAACATCCAAGTGTCCAGAAATAGGCTATTAATCATGTATACAAGACGTTGTGGTGATCTCTACTGTGACTTCTAATGTGACATAGAGGGAGCCTTATGTAAGTTCTTAGCAGGTCCAGAACGTCCATTTAATCTAAATGAAGCTGGAATTGTCACCTGAAAGCATTGAGTAATGACACTCCCTCCCATGCGTTTGGGTGATTAATTTAACTGAGGAGCGACTGTACTCTTTTAATCGCATCCCTTATTGCTCTCTATAGCTACTTGGAAGGAGGCTGTAGTGAGATGGGGGTCAGTCTCTTCTCCCAAGTAACAAATGATAGGACAAGAGGAAATGGCCTCCAGCAGTGATAGGGAAGGTTTAGATTGGATATTAGAAACAATTTCTTCATGGAAAGGCTTGGCAAGGACTGGAATAGGCTGCCTGGGAAAGTGCTGGAGTCACCATACCTAGAAGTATTGAAAAGACATGTAGATGTGGTGCTTAACGATATGATTTAGTGGTGGACTTGGCAGTTGGATGGACTTGATGACTTTAAAGGTCTTTTCCAGCCTAAATGATGTGATTCTAGGATCCAAATGAAGCTTTCTCAGCTGGGCTTGTTTGCAGGTAAGTTAAAGAAGGTGAAAGTATGCAAAACCCCCTGAATATAATGGTCCATTTGACTTACCCAAGTACCTCTTGCACTGCCTTTTCTTTTTGAGCATTGTTGCAGCGAAGTATGCACCAGAATTGCCTTGATCTCTTGGACAGATCATTTCACAAGTGCTGTTCTGATGAGTTTCTAGTTTTAGTATTACTGGCATGTGTGAATCTCCTGGAGAATATTGTCTTTGTCATGATTTAGCATCAACTCTCTGATCAATAATACAAATACAAGTTATATATAACCATGAATGGTCATAAGACAGAAAGTGGTTATCATGGTTTGAGAAATCAGATAGTGCAAACCAGCCTTTCGGAAGCGTAATGTGGCCGTCAGGGTGACTTACGGAGGCAATTTCACTCCTTGTCCACAAAGCCAAGCACAGGCTGGCTCACTCCGTGGTGGAGTTTTGGGGTGGTTTTCACGTGGTGCTGAGCGGTTGGGAAATCCTGGGCTTTCTTTTCCACCCCACACCACACAGAGAAGCACGTGCCATGGCTGGCGATGCCACACGTGATGGCACGCGGTACCCTGAGGGATGCTGCAGCATCCCTGGTGCTGCAGGGGGGTTTCCCACATGCCCCTGCTGTGGCTTTCTGCTCTGAAATCATTGGTGTGAAAACACTGTGGCCCCTGGGACTCCCCTGTGAGCCATTCTGTCCGGGATGAAGGCCAGGCTCCAAGCAGTGTGTTACTCAACCAGAGAACATATACCGATGGCTGTATTCGACTCGGACATTTTGGAGGCTCCTCTGATGAGCTCAGGGGAAAGAGAACAAGTTTCATGATGCAGATTCCCAAAACAATCGGCTGCTGACTCTGCCTTTCCAGAGAGAACCTGCAATAAAATAAAATGCCTAGAAAGTATTTTTATTTTTTCTTTTTTTTCCATGGAATTTGCTTATTTTAAGTTGAGGACTTTCTAATGAACAGTCTCAGCACAGCCAGCTGTGCCATGGGGAGGAGGAGGAAGAATGAATGATCAGAGGCTGACCTCATGTAGGCTGAGATTCCATCAGATGGGCTTTTCAGCAGTTTCTGAGGGTTTTGTTTCCAACTCTGTGCCTCCCTGCTCAGATCCCCCTTCCTTCCTTTTTCTCTTTCCTTCACTTCTTTTACAGAGAGGGGGTGACACAACCTGGCTCTTTCTCCTGGAAAGCATCTGAAGTGCCAAGACCCAAAGTAATCGGGAACTTGACTTATGAAAGCAGTAAAGTTCAACAGATTGAAAAGCTACTGCTGAAATCCCATTGCTCCCAGGGGTACGACCTTATCCTTTCCAGGGTGTCTGCTCCACGTCTGCTCAGTGCTGGTCTCATTGTGCTTCCCCAGCAACCTGCCTTGGATTTCTCTTTTCATGGAGACCTGAGGAAGATTCAGCAATGGCATCAGGCACTTTTGTCCCATTTATTAATGCTTTCCATGGAGGTTTTGAGGGCTCTGACTAGGAAGTGGAAGATAAATACGAATGGTGGAAACCCCCTCTTGCTGGAAATGGTGTTAAAAACAGAAGAAGAAAACAAGATCTGAAGCGAACTTCCTCTGCTGGCTGCCTCCTGCCTTTCGGGAAGGGAGAGATGGGCATTTCATCGTCTGCTCCTCGGAAGAGGCTGGCAGCGAGGGTTTGCTGAAGACATAAAGTCAACTAGAAGACTCTATGAAGACATAGAGTCACACTCATAGAATAAATCAGGAACGCTGGAATGGTGTGGGTCGAAGGGACCTTAAAGCTCATCCAACCCCTTGTCACGGACCTTCAGTGTGTGACCTCCAGCTGCCTGGGCTGCGGTGGGGATGATGATCTCCTGTGGTCAAGCTGGTTCTCCCCATGTATTTATGGACACGTATTACCAAATAGAGCAGGAAATAGGGAAGCTGAGTGGCTGTGAGGGCAAGAGCCCTTTCTGCTGCCCTTTACCCTCCTTATCCTTACCCTCACCCTTGAGCTGGGACCCTTTGGGTGCCTCCACATTGGTTCTCATTTATCCATCACCAATGAAACGAGGTTCGGCCCCTCATGGCTGTGAAATTGAGGCTGATGCAAGTCCTGAGCTGAGATGTGCTCAGGGCAACATTAACCCAGGCAAAACCGAAACCTGTGTTCAGGAGCTGCGTTACGTACAGAATCCACAGCTACTGTACTGATGCGTAGGTTTCAGTTTTGGTGAAAGCTAAATCTAAGCCAGCTCTGGCTATTGGAGTGATTCATTTGCTCCCCAGATAATTCAAAACCTGAGCTGATAGCAGTGAGCACTCAGTTTCTCCTCTATTAGGCATCATTTATTGCCTGCACCATCAGCATGTTTCATCCCATGGGCAAACCCAGGTGCTGAGAGGTTTAAATCTCTTGCTCAAATCCCAGGCCAAGCCCAGGTTTCTAACAATGCCATGTGTTTATAGCTGTTCCAAAAATCCGGATGGAAGGAACATGACAGCTGGGTGATAGGACCATGCATTTCAGCAGACCCTGGTCTGGTAGTGGTGGCATGGTGCTGGTGCTGTTGATGGCAGATGGGATGGAGGTTTCTCAGCAGATGAGATGGATTTTTCTCTCTCCTGAGCATTGCTGTGATTATCCAAATAGCCCCACCATGCAGAGCTGTGTCTGAAGCTTTGGAGGAGGAATTGGGGGTGCTTCGATATTCCCATACGAAGCAGCCCTTCTGACCATTAGGGACCTTGCTACCTGTGCGCTGTGTATGTTAAAGCCTTTGCTCTGCTATTGCATACCTGGGGTGCAGGTGACTAACCCAGACCACTGTCCCCATGCTATCGTTCTATTCTGTGTGATTATTCTCCCTTTTCAATCTCCATGTGCTGCAGCCAGTGCCGTGTTCTGTGACTGTTCATTGGATGCTCAGAGAGCTTCACGCTCCGTTTTCTAACCATTAACAAGCCTTTTCCAAAGAACAGCCCATTGGTAGGGAGCAGCACCCCAGAACTGCCCGCACAAGCTTCTGTGAGTCAGGGGAGCATCCATGGGCTTCAGTTGGGGATCCCCAAGCTCACTCTGTAAGATCCCTATCCTCGGAATAAGCTATTTGCTTCAATTTTAGCTAATTCTATTTTTACCTTCTCTTTGGTTCTCTCTCTCAGGTCTCTCATAGGTTGCCCACATCTCAGGGTGCAAACTTGCTCTATCAACAGCAGAACCCCATGTTCACAGGAGGTCAGGGACAAGCGAAGCATCACACTGGCAGGTAATGTGAATTCTGAGTGTGGTGGTAAATGCAAGACAGAAGAAGGTTAAAAATCAGATGCAAGCAAAGGAAACAAGTCTAAATTGCATAGGGGTTCTTGTAGGGTGGAAGGTTGATGTTGATGTGCTTAGAGCATGTCATGTGTGCCAATCACAGCCATCCCCTTCGGAAGGACCTTTCAAGAGAGTTTCGTTTCTCTGTACAGTTTTGCTCCCCCAGCAGCCCTTGCAGGCCAGCAAGGTGCTTCTCAGCTCCAAATCTGGGCTGTGCTTCAGTGTCTTTTATACTCCGGCATGACGTTTGCTTAGAGAAGCCCAACTGCTAATATGTCAGATGCCCACATCAAAAAGGCTTCTGAAACCTCCTGGGAACTGAAAAAGCCTCATTCATTAAAGCCTGTGTTTAATCTCATTGGCAGATTTGAGCCTTTGAAACATAGAGAATCCCAGCCTGGTTTGTGTTGGAATGGACCTGAAAGCTCCTTCAGCTCCAGCCCCTGCCACGGGCAGGGACACCTCTCACTAGAGCAGCTTGCTCCAAGCCCCTGTGTCCAACCTGGCCTTGAACACTGCCAGGGATGGGGCAGCCACAGCTT
>WYDI02023445.1:0-14055 GCA_009867235.2 Psittacus erithacus | reverse complement strand
TCCCCTCTGGCAGGTTAAAGCCATTCCCCTTGGCCTGGCCCTACAGGCCCTTGTCCAAAGCCCCTCTCCAGGTTTCTCTCCCAAGCAGTGGGAATCCAAACCTTTCAGATAACTTTTGGGCTCTTGCAGTTTTGGGGGTGAAAATTGCCCAAGAGCAATTGGATTCTCCAGCCAGTTCCTGAACTGAACAGTGATGCATCGGCCTCCTTTGGGCTGGTCCCTGGCATCACACTGAGCTCCTGGGTTTGAGCCGGACTTGCCCCTTTCTGAACACACACTGAAGCCCAAGGGCTGGACAGTTGAAGGAACACTGTGAAGAGCTGCTCTTTAGCAGTGTTAGCAAACTGTAAAGACCTGCAAGATGCGTTTCCCTTTGGGGAAGATGCCATTTATGATAACCAAAATATGAGCTCACATTTGATCAAGGGAAGCAAGAAGCTAACCTTCAAACCCCACTCCAGTGACTAAATGCATGGTTTTCTGCAGAACAGATGTGTTGGTGTCTGAGATGCTCCACCACGCTTTTCCTTTTCCACAAAGGTGAGTCTTAGAAGGGGGAAAAAACCCCAAAGCACTATGTTTCGTACAGGTTTCTTTACCCAATCTGGGTGAAATCCTGGCTTGGCAGTGCTGCCATAGGGTGAGTCACACAGATGAGTGTCACGTCTGCCTCAGGAAGGTGGTGGCTGAGACTGTTATTTTCTGTGACATGGACCTGCCTGAGGACATGCACGGTGAGGATGGCGTGAGACTGGGGCCACCCATAGCAATGGAGTGATGCTCCCTGGGGATGGTGGCTCTGTCCTGTCCCCTTTCTGATGAGACATGCACCTGGGGGCATGCTGGGATGGGCTGTAGGTAACAGGGGATGGCAGAATCAACCCCAGAGAGACAGTCATGGGTAATGCCCTACATCAGGATGGGGGACATACTCCCTCAGCCCTGGGAAAGGAGCTGCTCTGCCTGCGAGGGGATGCCCTAAAGCTGCTGAGAGCCCCGCACACCATGAGCCACTTGGGAAGAGATAGTGGAAAGGAGAAGTTTTGGGCATCTCTCGAGCTGGGATGAATAGAAGCTGCATTTCCTTAAGCTGAGCTGGTGCTCTGCTCCCTAAAAGGCAGTATTGAGAGTGTGACTTTCAGAGCTGTTCAAGTGGTTATGGTTAGAAACGTGCCTGAGGAGAGGGCACGATGTACCGCATCGATCGGGCGATAACTGCGCCGACTTTTCTGAGTCATTTGTTGAGTTTACTGAGAAAAACAATTCTTTTTTCTCACTTTTGTCAGCAGCGTTGCAGACAAAATGCAAAGAGCTGGGGCCAAGGGAGGGCAGGGCTGGGCGGCCTGCTCACTATCTATGGTTCCATCAAGGAAACCCGGCAGCCGCTCCCAGCCCTGCTCCAGCATCATGGATTCACTTCCCATGCGTTTCTGCAGTGCTGCTCAGCATCGTCCGGTGCTGACCTGACTCTGTTCATTTCTAATAGCTGAAAGCTTTCAGTTTATCCAGCTCTTGGTTTCTGTCAATAATGAACTGCACTAACGAAGGCGGAAAAGAGCAGTCAGGCTTTTGGAGGCTTCGCTTGTCAGTGCAAAAGGAGTGACAACAGGGCAGTGACGCCCATCTGGGTGCTGGTGTGAATCCCTAGGGTTCAAGAAGACCACGCCAAGTTATCACTTGTTCAAATGGGATTTGAAATGGGCTCTGGGTTGCAAGGCCAGGTGATTGCTTGGCAATTAACCTCTGACTTTGAAGGGGCTGAGGATGAGCACCACTGCTGCAGCCAATCAGAGCACCCAGCTATGATTAGGGCAGGGCTGCCTGCCAATTCACACCACAAGTACATAAGAAACGGCTCTCCTGTGTAAAACCCAAGCGGGTTTTCCTTCTGCTTGTGGAAACAGCGTTATGTTCCTTTGGTGGGGGTTTTGGTGAGCCACAGGACTGCCAGGAGAGATGGAAAATCCTCCAGGCGTTTTTGTTTCCAGTGGCTGAGACAGTCATTTTGGCAGCTGTCTTCCTGAAGGATGGCAGGAAGAGCTCCTGAGCTCAGGTGTTGTTGCTGGACTTTCCTATGAAGTCTCATTTTCTCTTTTATTGAAATTACTGCAGGCGTTTCTGTCATTCACTCTTCTGTCATTTCATACCTGAGATGCTGCTGTGAAAGATGAGTAGTGAAAAAGACTACCAAACCAAGAGGGGTCTGTAAAGCATTATGACAACTTCTTCTAGCAGGAAAATACATTGAAATACACTTATTGAAACTGGTACCTTATCACTCTGAAACACTTTACTGGAAACCCAGTGTTAACGTGTGCCTGTGGTCAGTTCTTGACAGCCTGGCTCCTTCACATCACAAGAGCTTGGTTATATCTTATTTTTAAGGATCTTCTTTTAGGATAAACTGAAAGCTTTTGGCTATTTGAAATGAACAAAGTCAGATCAGCACCGGATGATGCTGATCAGCACCGGATGATGCTGAGCAGCACTGCAGAAACTCATGGGAAGCCAATCCATGATGCTGGAACAGGGCTGGGAGCGGCTGCCGGGTTTCCCTGGTGTAATCAGCTGTCTGTGATTGAACGCCTCATCTCTTGCCATGGACTCCTCAGGAACTTCTGCTTTGTCAGGCACTTCAGCAAGCCAATGGTCTAACGCTTCCTGCTGCTGCTGAGACATTGCTGCTACCCAGCAGCGCTGCACAGTGGGGTGATGAGATCCTTGGCAGGATCCAGCATCCAGAGCATCACTTCTGGCAGCAGTCAGAGCTGCCAAGAGCTGGAGCAGTCCAAGAGGCAGCTCCAAGTGTGATTTTCCAGAGCACACCAGGGACATTCCCTTTGGCCCCATGGAACTACTAACCCTTTTTGCACCTTTTGGAGTTGTATCATTGCAGATGTGAGTCCATGTTCACCATGAGCTTTGTCTAAATGATTTCTCAGTGAAGCTAATGATAAATGGGCTTCGTTCTGAGTTCCCTAGCATGGTGGCAGCTGGCTAACAACCCTCTGTGCTGCCTTTGCTTGTTATTCGGGTCTTAACTACTCTTCAAATCCCAAGGGAGGAGCCCTCTCCCATTGGATGGAAGGTTTCCCAGGGACAGGACCACTTCTCTGCTCCCTGCACGCTCCCAACCCTGCAGTACCCAAGAGGCTTAATTATGCTGAGAGTGCCTGAGGGAGTCAGTTCCCATTTTACCATCTGAGCTCATCTGCATCACCACGCTGCCCTGGTTCAGAAATCCCTGTTTCTCCTTTTCCTCTTCCTTCCCAGAACATACGAGGAACAGCTTGCTGCTTTATTGAGGCTATTTCCATGGAAGGTAGAGGGAAGCCTCCCTTAGGCAGGCTGTCAGGAAAGCCAAGCCTGAATGATTTGCTTCCACCGGGACTTGGTCCAATGCATGCCAAGATCCCTGCTGATGCCATCCTTTCTGCTCCTGAAAGTGAGGGTTCTGGATCTCCCACAGGTCCAGCACTTGGGGTAATCAACCTCCAGCATTGCACATATACTTAAACCCCCAACTGAAACCTACCTGGATGGTTTCCCCCTGCGCTACTCTGGTTATTCTCCTCTTTGCCATTATGGCAAAGGTCACACTATAGCCTCTCTTTGCAAATGGTCTGTGACAGGATGGAGCGGCCAAGGGGTGCCCACAAAGGACCATGCAGAGGTTTATAATGGAGCAAAGCCCTCGACCCTGCTAATATGACATTTCAGTCCCATTTCTGTATCACCCCAGCATCTTTCCTCCACCAGCCTGGCAGTTTTTACCCCATGGCTGGTGCCTGCTGGCTTTTGGCTGACCTGAGAGGCAGCTCAGTTACCAACAGGAAAAAGCCCTAAAAGAGGAGAAATCTCTTCTTGTCATCTGCAATTTACATAATGAAGTAAGAACTCATTGCCTTTTCCCTGCTTTCCCCACCAAGGCTGGGTGTGCACCGGGAACCTGGGAACGCTGCAGTGCCGCTTCCTTTGCTCCAAGTGAAACTTCTGCTGCAATTCCAGGCAGCAGCTGGGAATTGCGGGAGGAAGGCAGAGCTTACCAGCCTTGTGCTGCTGAGAATCCCTCCAACACCTCAGCATGGGCAAATGCAGATTTGGACCTGCCTTTTGGCTCTTTGACAGTGTGAAGGCACAAGGGTGAGGGAGGCATGTTTGCTGCATTTGGGGTAGTTTCAGCAATACTATATGCAATCCTATGACTCGCCTGGCCATAAAATCTATTTGTCTAGTCATCCCCTGGTGATGGATATATGCTCAGCATTGAGCTTGGTTATCAATAAGTTACTCACCCAGCAAATCTGTATAGACCAGCCCTTGCTCACAGGCAGCGGCACATAACATACACTTGCATTGCAACAGCCACATGCTCAGGCTGCTGCTCTCACACACAGAGAGGTGTTCTGCCATCTCCATGCCCTCTAAGTCCACCTGGCTTCCTCTCCTGGGTGCAGGTAGCTGAAGGAGCTTTTACACTTCTCATTCTTGTTTGTATATTGGACTTTGCTATCACCAGAAACAACCAAACTGGCTTCAGAGCCAACAGCATGGTGAACCGGCCTGGGTTTTGCACCAGTAGTGCCATATTCATGCAACAACATGCCTCAGCTCGCAGACCTGGATCCCTGGGGACAGTATGGATCTGAGATGTTGATATGAGAATGTGCCTGATCTGCTCAAGGGCCTTATCTACATCAGTTCTGTTCAGCAGGTAATGCTTGCGGCAGGATAATCATAGGCTTTGCAGTCAAAGTCTTTGCTGGTGGATAAAACATTGCTGCTGCTCCTGGGCTGGTGGATGTTCAAAGGTTTGAATGAGGTTTCTGTCCTTCTGCAGGGTGATAACTTCAGACTGTGCATTGTGATCACCCGTGGTCCTGAAAACCAAGAGACTTCTGGCTGTGCCGCCCCAAAGCCCTGCCTCTCACACCTCCAGTCTCCGAATACCAGGGACACGCTGATGGAGATGAGTGTCCATCCACCTGAGGAGCAAGCCCGAGAGCAGGGCTCGCTGTACCTGGCAAGTGAAGGCCCCATGTGCCAGGACAGTGAGGGAGAAAGGTCTTGCCAACTTTCTGAGTCACTCTACTTTTACTAGCACACCATGTGCCCTGTTGCCAGGAGCCCTGGGCTGTTTGGACCACTGGCATCCCTTGGGGGGGTGCGTTGCTGCTCAGCTTCCCGCATCCCAACACCTCTGTGATGTGCTGGGAATGGCTCCTTTCCAGGAGGGTCTTGGCAGTGGGGTTTATGCTGGGGGGAGGACCCAAGCTTGTTTTTTTGGGAATGTAACCCCCATGATGGTCCCTCCTTTTGGCCGCATCCTTCTTCCCGGACGGAAGGTGATACGACAATGCCAAGATTTCCCGCCTCCATAGGTGAGGGAAGCACCTGTGAGTGAGGGAGCTGGTCCCTTTCACTAGCTCATTAATTCAGTAAATTACAAAGGGAAATATATGCTGGGAAAAGCAAGGAAAATTCCAAAAGTCAATCTAGGAGTTATTTCCTCCTGATACCTGGATAAAACCGCGTTCTTCAGAGCTCTCCAGGTCAGAATCCAGCCAGACGTGTGAACCTACACCATAGAACGAGGTAAAGCATTCTATGTGCTTATGCATATTCCCTTGTATTCCTATAATGCATCTCTAAAGGGGTTCTGTTTTTCATTCATAACCTCAATTTTCAGTGCTAACAACTTTCATTTGAAATAAGGTATTTCTAAGGGGATACATTTTCTTTTGGGCTCTGCTGCTCTCAGCTGCAGTTACCTCCTGCTGCAGTAATGTAATTTATCTGTATTTACTTTCCTGATTAATTTTCTTTTAATAACTTTGTCTATTTACACGCAATATTTAACTGCTTTTCTCTTCTTTTGAAATCTTCTATTAAATATTTGGGTTTATTTGATTTTTCCCTCTTGCTCATGGGGAATAAAAAAGAAGTGAGTAGGATATACCAGTCAGTGTGGGGGCTTTTAATACACGTGTGCATGTACAAGTGCTATATAAAATATGTGTATTTTCACAAGCATCACAATTGTGTTATTTAGGAAAGATAACGAAGCAATATTGTCTTCCTTGAGCAGGTCTGTGCTGCATCCTGCAGCAGCATGAAGGGATCCCGCTTGTTCCTCTGCCTCTTCTCTGTGTCATGTTGGTTGAATTTGATGCCAACAGCTGGGAACAGAATCTTCCACTTTGGAAGCTGCAGGGTATCAATGAGCATGACTGAGATCAGGCTTGGCTTCACTGCAATTAAAGCCGACATTGTAAGTAATGCTCCACACTCTTGTAGAGCTGGGGAAGCTGTTTATTTGATGGCTCCTGAAGCCCCTCTGGAGCCAGCATGTCCATCACCTTGTCTGTCTTGTCCCATGCAGCAAGCCAGAGACCCCATCAGGACCCTGAGCATTTTGTCCCACCCACACCCTCTACACAAGGTTAAGGTAGGTGCCCTTCTCATGTCTCCAGCTCTTCTCTGAATGATGTTGGCCAGCTAGCATCCTGACACCGGTGATGAGATGAAGCTCAGGGCTTCTGGGGAAGTTGTTCAATACCATGACTACTACTAAGTTTCTATGAAACACAGACACCAGGCAGGTCAGGGAGGATAAAGTGATGTGGATCACGTATGCGAAAGGAGGTGGGTGTCCCACTGCCGATTCATGCTCCGGGTCTTTCACCTTGACTGTCTTTCCAGGAATGGTGGGCAGAGATTTTCTTCTTGTTGTTATATGTGATGCTCCAGTTACAGAAGCCTTCGTTGCGCTCCCCACTGCCTCGATCAGCAGAACCATAGCAAAGCAAATCAGGTTTTGGGTGGAAAGCTACTATAGAAGCCAAAAGAAGACAAATGTGACCTTGGGAGGTGAAATATATTACAACTAAGTATTGTTCAGCTCTCTTACACTCTAAAGTTCTAGACATGGGTTACTGCTTCAGGTCTCGGCCTCTAATACCTAGCTACAAAGGATGGTTTGGGTTGGAAGGGATCTTAGAGATCATTTAGTTCCAATCCTTTGCCATGGGCAGGGAAATCAGCTATGTATTTTGTTGACTCAGTGAGACTTGCTGAGGACAGAACTCCTGGAAAAGCAGTCTAAGATAATTCCTGATGTATATAATCAGTTTACATCAAGCATCACTGAGAAAAGCTTTATCTGAATCAAAACATATCCTTGTGCTCAGCTTGACGTTAGAGATGGTTTATTCTAGATGGGGACCGAAAAGTTGGTCATTATCTGTTTCTAGCACTTTGGAAGACCTTTTATAACTAGATTTTATTCCTTAAGTCTTCAGACAGGTGCTGCATCACCCATCACCTCTTCAACTTCTACGTGGAAAAAGTCTTCAAGCACTGCAAGACCGAGGATTCATACATCAACCGAAAGATCAGCAGCATAGCGAACTCCTTCCTCAGCATGAAGAGGAAACTCAGGCAGTGTGTAAGTCTTGGGTATTGCCACAGTTTAGCTTCATCTCCTAGTACTTGCTGTATAAATAAACCTAAACATAAAGATGCAGACTATTTCTGAAGATGGTTTTAACAAGGATACAAAGCAGCATGATGTGAAGAGTGCATCTGCTCACTGGGAAGTTTTTATACTTGCCCACTCATCAGCAAACTCCCACATTAGCTCTCAAGAACAATATTTATCCTGCCCCTCTGCCTGTTGAAGCAAACTCTGTTCCTTGCTGAAGTCTGATTGAAGGACCTTTTCCACAGTTTAACAAGGTGTCAGGCTGTAATTTCCATCTCCTCTCTTATTTTTTTACAATTAACCCCTCAAATAAATTAATTCTCTGTTATTTTTCTAGCAAGAGCAAAACAAATGCATGTGTGGAGAGGAATCCACTGAGAAATTTAAGCAAATACTTGCAAATTATGAAGGGGTAAGTTGGTGACTGAGGCTTGTAATAGGTACAGGTATTCAGATTCTCCTTACGACAAGTTGTACTCATCTTTGCTTACAACTTAATCCTTTATATCCTTTCAGCTAAATGTCACATCTGCAGCAATGAAATCCCTGGGTGAGCTGGACATCCTGCTAGATTGGATGGAGAAGTCTCAGAGAGCAGAAGGTGTTAACAACCCACCAGAAGCTGGGGCTAAGGAAGCTGCTGGCACATTGCACACACCAGTGGTGAGCAGGAAGACAATGTGCTGTGCCACTGCAGATTCCCAGTGATTGAAGCCCCATTCAGTCAAACACTGAGTGTTTTATTAGCTGGGTACGTAGGTGAATGTATCAGCAGAGCCTTGCATGAAGGTGGAAATATTGAGGTTGATCAAACGGGCATAGCACTCACTTAGCTGCCTTCTATCAAAGGATGCTCTTCAAGGGAAGATCTCACAGGGTTCCTTTTGCTGCAGACAAACTGTGATCATTTCATAAAAATATTCATTAAATTATCATTATTTTTGTATAGGGAATGTATGTTCATGAATGCTGGAATGACTCTGGTGTAGTTAATGCTGCAGAGCAGCGCCCGTAAATCTGGGCTCAGTCTCATGTGGCTGCTGCTGCTTGATCTGGCTGAAACAAGGCTCAAAGGGTGAGAAATGCTTCTAAGAACGGGTCCTAGCAGATATGTCAGGCCTTAGAAATCTGTGTTTCCTTTTGAGATGATATTTTGTGCCTTATCAGTTAAAGAACAGTTCCTACACAAGATACGTGGTTGCTGAATAGAAAAAGGTCCGTGCGTATACCCTGTAATTTACTGACAGCAGTAAGCTTTGTGGAAATCTGTGACAATTACTGTAAATAAACCCCACTTGAAACTGTGATGAATCTGTCCAGATTCTGAGGAATTACTTGTTTCTTGTTGATGAAACTCTCTGAATTCACTGGGGTGCCCTTTCATAGCAGATACTGCCACTCCTGGTAATGCAATCATCCCAGAGGTGATGCATCCTTCCTGGCATGCCAGAGACAGCAAAGTTCAGACCTGAGTGATACTAAATCGCCCCTACTTGTCCCTTAGACCATTCTTATTGTGCATTATGGATAGTTTTGGTCTGTTTCCACCCATCTGGGCCTTTTTCAGGCACCACCCTCTGCACGCACATTGCTGGTACCCACTGGTTCTGCATGCTCTAAATCCCTTTTTGATTGTGTTTTCCCACAAGGTGTTAATACATAAACACATATTGGTGTAGTATCTGCAGATCACAGGGGCCTAATACATTTGTAAATGAATGAAGAGCACCCAAATCCTCTCTCCATGCAGCCAGGAGGTGAGAAGCACACTTGGTGTCAGGGCCCAGATACATACAGCAAGTGCAAACCCTGGGAGCACTCTAGTCCTAACATTTCAAGTGATAAAGTCTTGCTGCTACATTCATGAGACATAGGGCTTGAGTAAGACTAGGGGATAGACTTTGTTATTATGGAATAAGGTCTTCCTGCCCTCAAGGAGAACCTAGGTACTGCTGTGGTTTCATCCCCATCACAGACCTCTGGCAGCAACCCAGCATTGCCAGAGCCTTGCATCAGTCTGGTGGGCACTGCACCTTTCATCAGGCACCAACAGAATGAAGAGCTGCAGAGGAGGAGGAGGAGAAGGCTCCTTATCCCTTCCCTAAAAGGCTCGGTGATGACCTGGCAGGGTGAGCTCACCAGCATTTGACTACAGCACATCTACATGCGCTTCACCCTGAGCCGGATTTGGTGATTCACTGTCAAGGGAAAGATCTTCATTGCTCACGATCCTTCCTCAAATATTTGCTTAAGCCAAAGAAAAGCCTTTCAGGTGTTGGATTCTCATAATTTGCTTTCTCATGGATTTTTGCAGTATGACTTTCACTTATCCTGGTGCTAGGGCATGAATGAGTGAATACATCTCTCCATGCTCTATCAGTGTTCATGATACCATCACCCTGGAAATCAACCATTGAAGAAGGACAAGAATCTTCAACATATCAGGATTTTCTGCTAAAGAAAAGCCTTTAGGAATGAAGCAGTGATGCAGTGAGGTACCACAGCTTGCCACTGACCAAAGGAAATCAGTTGGCATGTCTGGTGAGAGTCTGGTGAAGGAGCTGGGCTACTTGGGGAGGTCCTTGTGGACCTTTCCATGGATAATGGTGGGCCCTGGATGACAGATTGAGTGAGAAGCGTGGGTTTATTCCATCTCCTCAACTTAATCTGTAACAGGGATTATTGATCGTATTTCATTGATGATTTCCTGCACAGGGGGTGCATGCCTCAGTCCATGCATGCTTCACTGGCAGGATGCTCAGGCCATGCACGTATCCAGGCATTCCACTCATCCCTGTGGCTCCCAGCACAGAGTGGGAGGAATGGAGCTGAGGGAAGGATGCCGGCGGGCAGGCTGAAGAGGAAACGGGCTTCAAAGGGAGAGCAAAAGGGGTTTTCTCCTGCAGCTTTATGACAGCTTCCCCCTGGGGACACTTCCTAAGTGCACACCTTGCTTATTGCACCAGAATCATTCATTCACTTCCAGCAACTCCGGGCGGGCGCAGACCTGTCCTGGCCATTCTGCAGCTTTTCCAGTATCCAACCCCTTTCCCACCATCCTGCAAGGGATGCAGCCCAGGAGGTGAGGGAGATGAGCTGTAACCTGACAACCAGGCCAGGCTGGATGGGGCTTGGAGCAAGCTGCTGTAGTGGAAGGTGTCCCTGCCGGTGGCAGGGATTGGAACTGGATGAGCTTTAAGGTCCCTTCCAACACAAACCAGTCTGGGGTTCTGTATTTGAGGTCCTAGCCTTGCCATCAGTAAGGTGATGACTGTTGTAATGTGGATGTGAAAGCAGCCCTGTAAACACAAATCCCATAGGAGCTGCTGCCCTCCTGCTCATCTCAGTGCTTACTGTGGGAGGTCCATGATGTGGGCATAATTTGGGGTTTATCCTTGATGAAACCTCAGCATCTGCAGACGAACACAAACAGCCATTGCCTGGCACCTTGCTGAGCTACCAACTCCATCATTACTGTTACATTACTTTATCTGCAGGGTATTTATTTCCATTAAGTGTAGGTTTCTTCTCCCATCCCATGTTGTTTGCAACACAAGATGCGACTCTAATGCTGCAGTGAAAGGAGGGGAAAGCCCTTCTCCACCTCTTCCAATTGCACCATTACTGCACAGTTTGAATGTGCTTTCCCTGTGCTCTCCCATGGACTGCATGTCTCTTGGTCTGCTGAAAGCTAGTGGTATCCTTTATTGCTTGTGTCCAAAAGCACTTCAGACCATGCCTGGTCTGCAGGTACAGCCCTCTGGGTGAGAAAGCTTAGAGAAATCAAGTGGGAAATGTGGTTCTAGAGGGTTTTCCAGCTGCCTTTAAAAGAAAAGGAGAGGGGAAAATAAGAGTAAAAGCTGAATTTGAGCAATACAAAAGATCAAGCTACAGCAAATGGTGAGAGCAAGGACCAGGGCTGCTTGCTGATGTCTTGCTTTGGTCCTCAAGGTGGAGCTGGTCCCAGTCGCTGCCGCCTGTTGATCCCTCATATTCAGATCTGGGGGGACACATCTGGGGCAGTAGTGTCCCCTCCAGAGCTTCCCTGCACGATGCTGCTGGAGGTGAGGAGGAACGCGGAGTAGGCAAGGTCAGCATCCTCCTTGGAGCTCTATGGGAAGGACAGGAGGACACTGTGAGGTGGCTGCGGGCCCACAGCTGCACGTAGTGAGGGAAAGGGCAGTTTTGGGGCTGTGAGCTTCTCAGGATGATACAGGCAGACTGCACACCAATGTGAAAGCATCATGCCTTTGCTCAGCCACGCGCAGACCCTCGATGTTGCAGGTTTGGGACTCTGTGTCATGCCTGTCACTGCATGATGGCACCCAGCTCACCTGTCCTAAAGCTGCTGGGTTTTGCTGGTTTCCTGATAGTTTCCTTTATTTCTCCAGTTCAGCTCTTGGCACTTAAACCACCTACACACTGCCTTCGGTTAGGGACTTTGAACAAGAAGGGCTTGCATCTGGCATCTTCTGCTGCTGCTGAGTTGTGCCACTCAATCATGATCTAACCCAAGGGGCCACAGGAACAAGTCAAATGGGAGAGACCTCCTTACCTACCTCTGTGCCCTCAACCACTGCCTAAGTGTGGGGGGGAGGTTCATCTAAGCATTTCATATTTATGATAACCACCCAACCCCAACCTTCCTGATGCTCCCTGGAGCTGACTGCACGCACTGGTTGAAGCAAGGTGACTGCTATTACTGTCTCTGCTAAAACATGGGGTCAGGAAAGGGTTAAGGTCCCCTTCAGAGGCTGATCTGCATCAGGTGCTGGATCAAGGTTAGTTGGGAGCCTCTGGGTATAAATAAGGCCTCTGGGAGGGAGCAGCTCCTTGGGCAGAGGCTGCAGGGCTGTGCTGGTGTCTCTCAGGTCAATGGGCTCTCTTCCCGTCTCCTCTTACCCTTTTTGCCTTCTTTGTCTCAGCAGCACTTTCTGGGGTGGCCGTGGTGGTGATGAACTCTGCAGGGAGAGAAAGGGAGGTGTAGGGGTGCAGGAGCCATTGGTGGGTGGTTTTGTGGCTTTCATAGGGTCCTTCTGCACCCCCGGGGCTGGAAAGCATCCCATCGGTCAGCACCTACCGTCCCCTCTGATCTGAGTCTCCTGGGTCTCTTTCACACAGGCGTTATTGCTCGCGCCATAGTCCTTCACGCTCTCGAAATCTGACATGCTGATGTTTGTCCTGTAGCTCCCAACGGACACCAGGTCTGTTAAGAGGGAGGAGATAAATACCCTGTGGGCTTGTTTGTTGTCAGTGCAAGTGCGTGAGCATCCCAACAGCCTCTGTGTAAGGAGATGCAGTGCCTGGTCTCTGCCTCAGCCCAGGCGTTGTGTGGGATGGGGATGTATGGAGGGGGTCAGTGGGAAAAGTGAGGTATAAGGGGACCAGCTCAGCCCAGCACACACAAGTTATGGCCTTCGTCTTAGTGTTAATATTACCTTAATATGAGGTTTTGAGAGACTACAGGAAGCAGAGCAGGGACTCACCAGATCTCTTCATCTGCCTGTATTTAAACACAGCAAAAGCTGTTGCAATGATGAGGAGCGCAGCACCGACAGGGGCCAGGACTAACAGAAGTGTATTGGGGCTGCTTTGGTTAGAGCTGGAATAGAAGGAAATATAGATCACTAAGCTGTGAAATACATTCTTGTTGTTGAATTATTCAAGACTGAATAATATATCTGAATGTCCAGCAGTCTAAACCCTCTACAGTGTGCTAAATCTGGGTGAGCAGGATGCAGTTTGACTGATGAACGGGATCCTAACGCATAGAATCAACTGGTAACCAAATAAATGTGTAGGACAGAGGTTGTGCCAAACCAGCTGCAGCAGCAGCTTGGTTATAACCATGTGAAGGGAAACTCTGATCTTGACAGAAGTACTTTCAATGAGTTGTTCTGTACCTGGAATCTCCAACCGTTCCTTCTGGGGCTGTATTTGCTGGAGCTAGAGATGGATTCCAAGTCATCTTGCCTTTTGTTGCAGCTATTAGTTGTTTTCCTCTGATGTTTTAAGTTCTTTGGGGGCAAGAATTTTTGTGTGGCTCAACCACACAGGCAGCGTGCAAGCACAGCACCAAAAGTGGGTTAATAGAGATATATGTATTAATATTAGTATAAGAAATGACAAATGACAGGCTTGGAGGGAACTAACCTTTCAGAGGCAGCACTGTTGGCTCTTCCTTGGGGAATGAAATCACCCTCAGGAGGGCTGGGGACATCAGCATCCAGGGGCTCCAGGTTGTGGACAGCCCTGCCTCCTGTATCACCCAGGGAAGGAGGGCTGGGGACATCAGCATCCAGGGGCTCCAGGTTGTGGACAGCCCTGCCTCCTGTATCACCCAAGGAAGGAGGGCTGTTAATGGTATGAGCAGCAGCATGGAAATGGGGACACAAGCTCATTGGGTGTATTTGGTGGATGTGGCACAGAGGTGGATTTTGGCTGTGTATTGGCTGAGGAAAGACCTTATGACAGACTTCCAGTGCCTAAAGGGGTTACAAGAAACCTGGAGAGGGGCTTTGGCCAAGGGCCTGTAGGGACAGGCCAAGGGGAATGGCTTTAACCTGCCAGAG
>WYDI02023444.1:0-22360 GCA_009867235.2 Psittacus erithacus | reverse complement strand
TCAAATATGATGGACAGTGGCTTAGCAACTTCATTTGCCAGCTCCTTCAGGACCTGTGGATGGATTTCATCAGCTCCTATGGACTTGTGTATGTTCAGGTTCTTAAGATGGTCTCAAACCAGATCCTCTCCTACAGTGGGCCCGAGGTCTTCATTCTCACAGTCCCTGTGTCTGCCTTCCAAGACTTGGGTGGTGTGGTCAGAGCGTTTGTCAGTGAAGACTGAGGCAAAGAAGTCATTAAGAACCTCAGCCTTCTCCAAATCCAGGGTAGCCATTTCTCCTGATAGCTTCCGGAGGTGGCCTGCGTTGTCCCTAGTCTGTCTTTTATTTGCTACATACCTATAGAATCCCTTCCTGTTATCTTTCACATCCTGTGGCGATCAGCCCAAGCTGCCCCATTCTGGTTTTGTACCCTTCACCACAGGATTGTAGGTAAAATAGCAGTGACACCTACTTCATTTATACTTTGCATCTGCTGTCAGTTTGTGTAGGAGCTGATCTGCTGCATATGCTATGCAAACACTTCCTAGATTAAAGCCCTTCCAAGCGGGGTAGAGAGAAGAAACCTAGGAAGCTTCTAGGCAAAAACCTAAACGTTGGCATCCTTTGATGCCTTTGCGCCTCCAGTGTGATGTGACAGCAGAATGAGGTTATTGCAGGTTAAAAGTTTTAACTTGTGTCTAAATCTCATTTAAATTTTGTGCTCTGTGCCTGCATTCTTTTACGGATCTGTGCAATGCAGATCTGAATTTACAGAGGAAGCCAGAGCAGTCCTGGGAAGAAGCAAGTTCCCAGATTTTGTGAAGCCTCTTAATGACCCATAAGAACAAGAGTGAACATTATTAAGAAATTGGTCACAACACATGTTTGGCACTACAACTGTCAATTGCTTCTCACATCTTGTTCAGTGTTAGATTCAGTCAGATTTCAACATCCTTGCTGCACCCAGAAACAAGAACATTTCTATCAAGGATCTTATACCTATGAGGATTATATAAATCAAGCTTTTATTAAATTATAATGAAAGTATGATAAATTTTATTATAATATAAATTACAATACATATATAAATATCCTCATGATAAATCTATCCTCATTATATATATAAATATAATGTAAATTATTATAAATTTAAATTATGACTAATGAGTCACACCTCCCCAGAGCCTTCTCTCTACTGATATTAAGATGCTTTGTTGAAGATAATTTAATTCTCCAAACATCCTGATTTTGCAAGTCAGAAAGGGGTCCTTACCCAGGGTCCGTGTGGGATAGCTTGATGTAGCAGCTGGAAGTCCTGACTCCATAGCAGATGCTTTAGCTGTGCCATCATCTCTTTGCCTCATATTGCCTGTTTATAGCTATATAAGGAAGGGCTTAAATATGCAATTTCATGAGGTGCACAAACAGCTCTGCTGTGGGACTGGGGGAGAAGCAGCAAGAAGGGTGCAGGGAAGAGTGAGTTCAGGGCTGTCAGGATGGTCCTGTCAGCCTTTTGGAGGGGCTACATTCCTCCTCCTGTTTGCTGTTTTCTGAGAGGAGCCTGTTTGCTCACTTCCTACCAGCTCACTGCTTAGTGGGTGCCAGGGAATACCCAAGAAAAGCTCTGCCAGTTCTGATGCTGACTGCTTTGAAGAACTCAGTGAAAGGTTCTTTAAAGCCTTGTACAAACTGGGTCAAGCTCCGGGAGAGGAACAGTGGCTAAACTTCTATGGACAAAAAGAGTTAGAGAACTGGAGCTGGGAAAGATCTTTGGGCCCTGCAGTAAGAAGGGCCCCGTTGCAACAGGAAATTAGTAGGCAGCCAAGTAACCTGCAGAAAAAAAGTTAATGGAGCCTCAATTAAGCAGCTATTGGTCATATCATTACGTGGACAAGCATCCAGGCTATTGAGAGAACACTCTGAAATCCTCTTGCATAGGACAGGCCCAAGCTGTTTCTCCAACCACAATAAAATATACGTCACCATCCCTCCCCCATGTTCACAGCTAACCACAAGGCAAAGGCTGCTTTGGACATGTTTCCCTCAGTCCTCCTTCAACAAGGAACTGCTGAGGGTCAGATAAACAACCTCTTAAGGGGTTTTGCCTTGTGTTCACTCATCTTCTCTAGGGGGTATTTCTTCAAGGCAGAAGGAATGTTTTATCTGACTACATATATTCACGGTGTTCCAACAACATAATAACACAGGGATGATGAACTGGAACAGCTCAAGTAGAAGTCACTGGACAGGTGGCTTGGTTTTAGTAGTTAAGTTGTAGGCATTTCAAAACTTCAGCAGGTTTCAGTGACGCTGTTGGTACCATATGTTATTTATATGGCTTTATGGCAAAGAATGAGAGCAACAGCCTTGTAAAGAAATGAGATCTCCCTGACTCAGTCAGTGGTAGATGCACATCCCCTATCATCATAGGATCCAAATGATGAGCTAGTTCTGTAATGCTTAGGACTGCTCTGATTCCTGAAGCACGCAGGCATTCTTTGCACTTGTCCTTCTTTTCCCTCTCCCCTCACTGCAAAGGGATGGAGACAAGTTTGTCAGTGAGTACTTTAAGATGATTTAGTGCTGTCAAAAGGAGACAGTGTGGCAGTTCTTAAGACAAATGTTTTCTGTCCACAAAGATACACTGCAGGGAGCAGGACAAGGGCTTCTGGGGCTGTCAGTGAGCGGGCTTGCTCCACACAGCTGGAAAGAGCAGGGAATACCTTTGGGGCTGTTGCAGGGCCCCAAGGCCCCTAGCTGGAAAGAGGTGGGCAGAGATGGACTTCAGGCCGTGTGGAGAGGACTGCTAAAGGGCTGTCTTGTCTTGTCATTTTAAAAATGAGGGGGAAGAAGACACAAAAACTTTCCCTTTGCCTCTAGGTTTTGCCTTGCTGAGAAACCTGCCTTCACAGGCACCTCTCTGTGCCCCTGTTCATACCACTCACCTGTTTTGGATCAGCCAGAGAGGGGCTGCCTTGGGAAAGCAATGGTGAAGGGTATTGAACCACAGAGGTGATCTATTGTCTCCATGGGTCTGCGGGGAAAAGACCAACAGAGGTGTGGGAGGCCAGCACTGGTAACAAAGGTTAAAGCTCCAGCATTTCTTCCTTCCTGCTATTATCTATCCAGAACAGACTGTGGTGGCTCTGGACAGGGTATTGTGGCTCATGCCATATAGCTCTAGAGCACTGAGGACTGAACTCTAACAGGAGGTGGGTGCAAGCCACCAGTGCTGGGCTTACCTCTAACAATTATTTGGAGAACAGGGAGCAAGTCTACCCTTGAGGCATTTTAGATGGTACTTGCCTGGTTTTCTCTTCTCAGGGATGTGAGGCAGATCACAGCCTCATTGTCTTTCACTGGAGTTTGTCCCTGCCCTCCGCACACACATGCTCAGGGCACTGGATAACACAAGTTTCTCTTCAACTGGGGGAAAAGCAGCATTGCAAATATGTTCTCACAAAATAGAAATTTACATATAGATACCTGGATTTTTTCTCCCTCTTTATTTTATGAAAGAAAACAACACTTGGTGTTACCCTCTGGATGAGGTCCTCACAAGCCCCAGCAAGCCCAAGCTACTCACAATAAGAGGGTTGCCAGAAAAAGTTGTGCAGCATGCCACACATATGCCACCACGCTACTCTCAGTTGTGGCTCATGTCACCCACCACTACTTCCACACTTTGCCACATGCATGCTAAGTGGGTACCAGTGCTTTGGGAAATTGGAGACAAGCCCATGGGGATGGAGTACAATGAGAGGACAGTGCCAGCTGGAGATGCTGCAGATAGAAGCACTAAATAGAAGAAAGGGATACCAGTTCTTGCCTTTGGACAGCATGTAGGGCAAGGACAGGCACCTTGCCCCTGCCACTGCAGCAGTTAATGTAGTAAAACATTCACAGTATCATGCTTGCCTGTTCAAATTCTGTTGCACAACAGTGCTTTTTATGGCTATGGAGCAAAGCCATGTTGGATGAGATGAAGTTGAAGACTGCAGCCATCTGATTAGCAGCTCAAGAATACAGTATTTCTGTTTCTCCCCAGATCGGTGAGACTTGGTTAAACATTATTTCAGTCTGTAATTCTTCTTTATCTCTGACCTAGACACATCAGTTGTTTCTGCTCACTGTAAACTGCATTTGCTTGCACAGTTTGATGAGAGCTTTGCCCTCTCCTCTTGCCACTTGATTGATTACATGTACCTCAATTGATCTTGCCCAGGCTTAGTGGGAAGGCTCAGTTCTTTGTAGCTTTCTGCCATGATTCACTTTGCAGATAATAACTAATGAAGCCATTCACCCCCTGGGTAAACCTGGCAAATTAGTTTTGAAGCTAGGCAAGTCCTTTTCCTGCATTTAGCCGTTCTAAAGAGCTTTTTATGAAGGAGGGTTATCTGAAAGTTGTTCTAAGTGGGAAAGCAGACTGGAGCCAGGGAATATGGGAGAAACAGGGCTATTTCTAAACACTTTACTGGAACAAGTTCGTCATAGGTTGCTCTGCTGGCTAATGATGAAGTGTGCTGCCAAACTCGGCCATTACCCCAGCTTTTTGCCCAGCATTGCCATGTTTCACATAGCTGGAGAGCCGCGAGCTACCTTGCCGCAGCCTGGAATCGTCCCCAAGAAACTATGTTTCCTTTCACTGCCCTGACAGCCCGTGCTTGTTCTGGCTTCCTGGATCTTGCCTCGCTGTTCCAAAACACAGCAGCATGTGGGAGGGAGACAGGGAAAGCTGCAGGGGTTTATTGAGTGCCTGTGTGGCAAATGGACAAACTCCATCCACTTGCCTGAAGGTGATTCATATAGATAGTCCCAACAATTGTCAGTCTTAGGAGATTCCCTTCTGAAGGGAAAGAAAGGTCTAATATGCAGACTGGACCCACTTCTTTGGGAAGTCTGCTGCCTCCCTGGGGCCAGAGTTGAAGATGTCAAGAGGAAGCTTCCTACCCTGGTGCAGCCCTCAGATTATTATCCATTATTGCTTTTTCAGGTAGGCAGTGATGAAGTTGCAACAAGAAGTCAATCAAGAGAGACTTCAGGGCCTTGCCATGACTGGTTAAGGGATCAGGAGCACAAGTAGTGTTCTCCTCTGTGCTTTCAGTTGCAGGGAATGATGAGGGAAGACATGAGAAGAGACAGCAGATCAATACCTGGCTCTCAGCCTGGTGTCACCAGCAGAATTTTGTGAGGTTTTGATCATGGGTTGGTTTACACAACACCAGGACACCACCAGTCTCCAAGGGGAAAAGGATCTTTGCACAGGAGTTAGCAGGGCTCTTTGAAAGAGTTTTAAACTAGACTTGAAGGGGGAATGGGATAAATCAGTGTTTGAGGGATAGTGTGCTAGCGAGGCCCTTTGTCTCGGTAGATGGAGATAATGCAGCAGCAAGGACTCAAGGGTTAATGATGCATTAGAAACCACAAAAGTGCCTGAAAATGGTCATGTAGGAATTGGGGCTTCTTCCCCCAAACCAGCTGAAAGGCATCTAGAATGCACACAGCACAGGCAATGGACAAGAGGAGCTGGAAGCCATTGCGCAGCAGGAAAACTAACTGGTTGCCATCATGGAAACATGATGGGATGACACGCAACTGGAGTGCTGCAGTGGACAGCTGTAAACTCTTCAGAAGGGATAGGCAGGAAAGAGAGGTAGTGAGTTAGCCCCGTTTTGATTGTCTGGAGCTTAATGATGATGATGATAATCGCTCTCTACACCTACCTGAAAAGAAGTTGTAATGAGGTGTTGGTTTCTTCTCCCAAGTAAGTAGTGATAGGACAAGACAAAATGGCCTCAAGTTGTGCCAGGGGGGTTTTAGATTGGATGTTAGGAAGAATTTCTTCACTAAAAGGGCTGTAAGGCATTGGAACAGGCTGCCCAGGAAGTCACCATCCCTGGAGGTATTTAAAAGATGCTTAGGGGCATGGTTTAGTGGTGGCCTTGGCAGCACTGTGTTAACAGCTGGAATTGATGATCTTAAAGATCTTTTCCAACCTAAACAATTTTGTGATTTACTTTTATCAGTCAATCAAGGGGGAAAGGATCATTGCTACATTTGGAAGCTGACTGACCCTTTTTCTGCTTTACTGTGGCTATTGATCCAATTCCTTAGGTCAGCCAAGGACTGCATTATCTGACCTCTAGTATCTGCATCTGTGTTTGTATACCTGGAGAGACATCGATTGGTGGCAGACCACCCTGACTGACATGTATGAGAGTGCAGCTGAGAAGGAGATGCCAGCAGTTAATGTAAGACTCTAGAAGAAATGACTGATCAAGAGATAGTGCAGACATCCAGGTTAAGCTCTTCATTTGACCCTGAGCAAATTATCCAACTCCTATATGTAAAAGAGAGCTGATGGCTTTCTTCTGCTCTGTCATGCCCTTGAAGCCTGATGCCTAAGTAAGTGCTTGGAAAGCCTCAGTGGAAGCACAGCAGAGTCATTTCGACATGCTCTGTAGCTGTGCAGAGGGAAAGAGCTTGCCTTCAGGCACAGCGGTGCCAAGAACCAGCAGTGCAGGTTCACTGCCCATCAACTCCTAGAGCTTCCAAGATTTTTAGCCTGGAGGAGTCCAAGGTGGGAGCACAAAGATGCCATTTTCCTTCAGTAGTCCCACTAGGTACAGTACTTAACAATGAAGCCTGGACAGTGAGTGCATCCTGTGCCATCCACCCATGGGTTTCAACAACTGTCACTTCAATAGCCCGCTTTCAAAGCAGAGTTCTCGCTGTTCTCTGTTGCAGCACTCCTGTTTCATGACAGCAGTAAGAAATGTGTATACACACACTGGTACCAAAGAAGCTGACCTAACCCTTTATGTGCTAAGTGCCTTTGGTATTGCTTTGTCCCGTTGGCCCTCATTTTTCCATCCTGCTTCAGTCTTTGAAGCTGCAGTGCCATAACAAGCCTGGTCAGGGAAGCCAGCACCCTACTTCTCTTCTGTAAGCTTACCCATGTCTGAGGTGTGTTTTGGTTTTTCTAGCCCTGTGCCCTTCCCTAGGCTGAAGAGCCACAGCTCAGAGCCTCTATCCATACACATTTGCTAGATTTCTATTCCCTGTTAGTTCTCTGCGCAACCTGGAGTTTGAATAGGCAGCATGAGTTGTCTGGGATCATTCAGTGTGTTTGCTATTTCAGCTCTTAGCTTCCCCACCCAAATCACACAGGGACAGCAATCAGATTGTTTCTTTTTTCTTATTAAAGAAGAAAGATAAACAGTTTTCATGCCTATTGAAACCTGCACACGGCACTCAGGAAGAGACTATTAGCACAATATTTGGAGAACAAAAATAGCTCAAATTTGATCTTCCTGGAATATCACAAAGGCCGTATTTGGCAAGGGCTTACAGACAGGGCATGTCTGTTTTGGCAAGATGAAGGGGTAAGACATTCCTGTTGGAATAATTCTGTTAATGCTGCTGGCATTTTATTGCTACTAACTCTCCATTGGTACATCAAAGCTGTGAAGAGGTGACTGTCAAAATCATCCTGAATACCTACCTTGGACTCCAAGGATCTTGCTTGTCTTATGCCAGGTTTGAAGGTTCTTTTATAAATAGATGCAGCTTTACCAATAGATGCAGCTTAATTCAGGGAGAATTGTAATTGCTTCTATTTAACTTTGTAAAGATTGAAGGTGGCATGGCATAAGTTAAAAGGTTGGACCAGTTTTCCACACTTGCTCTCACACTTTTTACATTGCTCCTAGTCTGCTTAAATCCAAGTTAGCTGTGGAGTTACATTTTATACTAGAGTGAGCAAGGTCTCCCTGAAATCACAGAAACCAATTATATAGGAGAAAATAGGCCTGATGCTTTTCCTACTCCACCCCCTTCTCATTCTTCAGGCCTTGCAAGGCAGTTTGGGAACGCCAGGCTTCACACCATTTATTTCTGCACAGATGTAATCCTGGGTTGCCCTTGGGAGCTGTCACTTAGTTCAGGCTGCATTTGATAGGACTGCAACAGTTCCTAGTTTTGGAAAACTTCCATTCCAACTACTTGGCCCTGTACCTGTCTCAGGTTTCTATATTAAGGAGTTTAGCTAGTTCCACTTCAGTGTTTCTATTTATTTATATCTTTGTAACACTGAGCCATAAATAGTGCTGAGCACTGACACCTCCCAAATTGTGCTGGTGGGCACCTGTCACACATATGTATTGCACAAAGAAGTTAACAGTTCGTATTCACTTAACTCCTCCAGTGCTCAGGGCAAAAGTCTTCAATTTAGAGTGGGAAAAGATGGGTGATAGCAAACCTGAAGCAAAGGGAAGAGGTAAAAGAAGTTATAGTGTCTTGTGTGACTGTTTTTGATGCCCTGATCTGATGTGCGCAGATCTTTCTTTAACCAAGTTTAAAACCAGCATTTACTTTTTCACTTTACCTGCTTCCCATTTGTAGAATGGGAATAGCTCACATAACTTTAACATACTGGGGGCAGGGGAAGCAAGGAAAAATTCAATGAGGGATGCAACAGTGTGTTGGGCGGTGTACGAATAGGGTGGTAGGAGAAACTCTGGCAAAGATACAGCATTTGTCCAGGCTGCTTTCCTATAAAACACTGAGTTCAAGAAAAGTAGATAGCACCTGGCTCTCCTGAGGGCACAGACAGCAGAATGCAGCCTGACCCTAGATGCCCCTGGGTCAAGAGCTGGAATGACAGAAGCATGCTCCTTCCCCCCACCCCAGATTAGCAAAACCTGCTGGGACAGAACAGGAGACTGCAAGTGAGAGGAGGAATGACAATCCAGTAAGTATAACTATTCCTTTCCTTCTTGATGATGCTCAGGAGAAAATTCTAATTTAGCGAGGTCTGGAAAAGCCCCTGACTTACGTGTGGGGGTTTGAGGCCTGAAACTAAGGCTGAATACTTTTAAAAATTGGGGGGGGAACACAACTCAATCAAAATAGCATGTCTAATGCAACAGCAGGACCTCACCCAGAGATGCAGCGCTGAACATGGCATCACTTTTGAAATCTTTAAATAGATTCTGGCACCGTGTGAGCTCACTCTCACTCAAAGCCTGTCCTGTGCTGTGCCAAAACTGCAGCTGTGCTGGGGTGTGAGGTGCCTGCTTTCTCCTTGCCATGAGGAAGGCTACAGGGCCTTCAGCCTCAGTTAAAAGTAAGGGGCACACAGCAGAGTACGGTACTTCTTCATATAGACGTACTGCCCTCCCGTGGCTGCCAAGGAGCATCTCTAATGCAGGAACAGGGAGATCAGGGACTGAGGGAAACAGTAAAGAAAAGTAACTATATATTCAGTGTAAACCAAAACACAATTTGATGACAAGGAAGGAGAAGGAAAACACCCTGTGTGATTAACAGGAAGTACATAAGAAAGCAAGAACAAAGCAGAGAAATTTACTGAGAGACCTCCTAATTGTTTTGTAAAGATAGGCTCGTGCTATTCTTCGCCAGTCTTGTCAGTGAGTGCCATTTACTCAGAGAGGTGGTTCATCGAACTTCATCTGGATGAATGGAGGAGACATCGAACTTCATCTGGATACCCCATGGGAGAGACTTCACTAGCAACTGGTGCAAAGGTGTGGGAGAGGAGAGCACTGCTGCATTTCCCTCACTGTGATAGACGTGTGCTATGACCTTCCTGTATCTACTAACAAAGTTGGCACAGCTTCTGCAGTGTTCATGAGGCTCTTGATGAGACACCTCATGTTGCAAATGTGTCCCTTCCTCTCTGTGAGCCAGGATGAGATGAAATTTCTAGCACAGTCTGACTTCTCTCTGAGGGAGTTACCTTAAAAGCCTGAAGTTAGGTTCTATGCATAAGACCTTGAGCATCTGCCAGGAATGGCCCGTTTCTTGTGCTTTATGACTGTGCTGCTTCTTGTGCACCGTCTGCAAGCAGAATGCATCTCCAGTCTCTCGTACTGGAGCGGGTGTGACAGGGATCATGTAGGAAAATGCCAACACGTGGCACCTCCTCCAGGACTTGAGGCTGTGAAGTCACACCTGCATCAAGAGGGGTGTCACCCCAGTCTACTTGACAGCAGTGCTCTTATGGGGATGTGCATCAGTGGGAATGTTGAGATCTCTTCAGGTGAAAGAAACTGCAGTTGAGCAGAGCATGCACCAAGCTGAAGTCAGTGAATGCGCACAGGAGACAAATGCTTTGTTTGTTCAAGTTGCCAGATCACTGAGTCAGTATCTCATGTAGTAGCCAGCTAGGGAATAAAGTAAATCCTGCCTTCTCCAATTCCACATCTTAGGCCATACAGTATTAACATCACGAACAAAACTTCGCTTTATGCACAGGTGAAAACGGCCAATGAGATGAGAAATCAGTCAATATCATTTTAAAACTTGTGTGTATGTGTGTATATGCACACATAAACACACAGAGAGAATATGTATATATTTGTAATAAAACACATATGAACTTTTACACAATTAAAACCACTTCAGTATGTACATGATATATTCCTATCACTCACCAGAACAATACATTTTGTTCCACTGACAGAATCTGTTGCTCAGTTTCCTTTTAAATTACAATAATAAAACTACACAGAATTGCTCAGTGGAAGGCCAATCTTTGACAAGCACAAATGTGCAGCAACCCACCAGCTCCAGTAGTGATCCTTCAGTATTTGAAGGTATTTCTCCAGTTTCCTTCAAATAACAACCCTGCTTTCACAGAAATAAATTGTTTCTAACAATATGCTACGATCCTGTTAAGCCAAGCAGGATTTTTCCTCCAGTACTTATGAATAATTCACACCCTCCCTACACCATGCAACGCAAAAAGTAGAATCATCTTCGCAGTATTCTGATTTGGCCCCATAACTGCTTTAAAAAAATACCAAAAAAATAAAAGGAAGAAAACTCAACCCTCACATAAACCTTAAAAATCAGCAGATAGAGCTCTACTGATTTACATTTCCAAAGGAAATGCCTGTTAGTAATAATTAATTCTGTAGCTGTTAAGTCCAAACATTCCTAATGTGAGAAATGAGGACAGAAAACTAAACAAAAAACAAACCGAGACACAACTTGTGAAAACCCTTACATGTGTTTGCATCACCCACATGATGTCCCTGTTAAATACTTAAGTAGATGAGCTTGAACAAGTCTACTGGAAAAAAAACACTACCTTAAAAATGTGTAGTTCAAAGCCTTATCTAAAAAGTATTATGAGATGAAACTCTGCATCTCTCTGTCACTGCATTACTCAAAACCTTGCATCGTGTTGCATTCTGAAACACTGACATTGACCAGCTGTCAAAGAAAACAGCGCTTCTTTGCATCATCGACACTCGAGCAAAAAGGAAAGGTAAAAAACCCACAGAACTTGGCTATTTTTAAAAACTGACTCTCTGAATAGAAGCCAAATGATTTTAAAAGGTGGAGAAAACAGTCAGGTTTGGTCAGACCTGTATTTTATACTGGCAGCAAGTGCTGTGATTCTTACATTGATTTCTTTTAAGGAACTCAAGGGTGTGTAAATATTCCTAACATTAATGATGCCTTATGTAAGAAGCAGATTGAAGTTTACACCTCTATCTTTTGATACAAGTTATGACAGGGTAAATAACTGGTTTAAATTTTGTAATAAAAGAATAATCTTTAAACAGTACCAAAAACTAGGTAAGCCCAAATGTCAATCCCTGTAAGAGGACCTCTTCATAAAGGGAAGGTAAATCCTCCTTTGGAGTAGCTAGAGCAACACACAGAAATGAAACTAGAAATACGTACAAGAAGTTACAGTCTGATTTACTGGAGTTGTGTAATAATTTCCACCTAATGGTAATCTGAGGATTGTAGTATGGAGCCAGAAAAAGATTTCCAAACAGGTAAAATGCTGGAAGGAGACAGGAAAAAAGTATCTGAATTCCCACACTGAGGATCTGATGTGCTGGAACAGGCAGCCCTGCCTTCATCAGCTGTTAGGTGCAGTAGTGGATGTGCTCAGAACATCAGAAGCCTTATGTTTAAACATCCCAACCACCAACATTCCTGCCTAAATCCATCATGGCTCACTATATCTAACTAAGGTCAGAATAAATAGGCATTTGGGACAATTGCAGAAGTTGTATGGACAGAAGACAGGTTATGCAGCTCAGCCTCACTTCCCTACTGCTCATGACTAGGTGTAGCGCACTGCTCTGTTCTATGCATGTTGGCTGCTATGTTTCTCTAATTACAATTTACTTGCACAGCATGTTTGCACAACACTTCAAAAGTGTTAAAAATCCTAGAGTACAGTTAAGCTTGATTGAAATTCCAGGGAGAAAACACTTTTGCTTCTAGAAGCACAAATCAGACCCTTCTTCAGTGTCCCAGGCTACATACAGGTTTCTGTGCTCACAACAGCCAGCGTACACATCAAATCACATAAAAGTAACACTCGGACGTCAGCAATGAGCCAGGATTTCCCCTGGAGTCCCAGAGTCCTGTATATATTAGATTTTTAGTACACATCACGTCACAGAGTTAGTGTTTTCCTTACAAATATATGGCACTAAGTGTAAAACTTCAGCACTTACTCCAAACAGCGTAACCATACTTCACAGTAAAGCTTTCAAAAGAACCCTCTAACTCCCACCTCTTTTAAATATACAGCTGGTGGGAGGCCAGGGTGTCCATGAATGGTCGCACAAGGTTATCTGTCGAGAAGTAAAAGACCAAGCCAAAGGTGATGGAGATGGGAAGAGCAGGCAGTGCTTTCTTAAAAACAGCCAGCAATAAAAGAGTTAAGCATAAACCCTGCAAGAGAGAAGAGAATAAAAAACACAGTAAGAAGCCCGGAAATGTATGTCATCAACAACCTAATATACAAATAATCTACACTGTACAGCATCTGAATCCTGCCTGAGCTACCAGCAGCACAAGATCCATTTGCCCACAGCTTCACCTTTCAAGCTGCCCAGGCATTTTCTTCTGCAATCTTGAGCACAGCTTTCTGCTGAGAAAATGCTATAAACAGCTAATGCTGACATACAGCTGACCCCGAGAGGCTCATTTATTTACAGATTACATTTTCTTGTGTGCCGTTACTTATGAAGTACTGATCCAGCACATAAGAGCACTTGAATCCTGGTGAACGGCATAGATAAGAACCTCCACTGGAGGACTCTGAATATGCAGAAGCATGTACTTGTAACACCTTCCCAGTTTTCAAGGTCTCCTGGGGTAAAATAAATAAATAAATAAATCCACAGCAGATACAAAAATATCCACTACTGTTCTTTTGACTGCATTGCATTCTATGACGGGTGAATTCTGGCTTTATCTGGATAGCAGGCTAAGGTTTGGTTTTCGGAGCATGTGTGAAAAGCTTTGGTACATTTTGTGTGGGCAGTATGGCTAAAAACATTTAGGTATGGATTCCTTCTCTCATCTGAGCCCTTTTTTATTCCTCCATGATGACAAATGAAGGACACAATAATTCATTTTCTTTTACCTTTTAAAAATCCTGCTGGTTAGTTTCCATCAGGATGCTGATGTAAACAGCAAGTTCCTTGTATTATTTTCTACCTAGGTGAAAGCTCAACAGTGTGTGGTCATTAGGCCTGGCAAGACCGAGTGCTTTAGCAGTTACAGTATGATCACAATCTGCTTTTTACTGATCATTTCCATGGATTTTTAAGTCTCCTTCCTTCCAAGCTCAAACACCAGAACAAGACAGTTCCTATCCTCTTATGTAGCAGTTCTCCTCAGAGTAAGGGAATTAACCTTTTCAACTTCACTTGCTGATAAATGTGCACTTCATGATACTGACTCCTCTGGCTGACAGAAGTCCCTAGTCTTTTAACACTGAAGCAAACACACTGACATTTCAGCTGTAACTACAAGCTGGTAACTGTGGCTGTTTCACCATCTCCACACTTGACTCTGCTCTGACAAGTCAGTATCACTCAGCTTCAGTGGCTGTTTAAAGCCTGACTCTATAGATTGGGTGGTTTCTCCTAGATACCCATCATGTTACCTGCAGTGATTAAGCAGTGCTCAGCTGCTGGTACTTCTGGTAACACTGCTGTACTAAACAGGGTATAACAGAGTTATTAAAAGCTTGCTCACTTACTATGAGAATGGCTACAAAGCACGCCAATGTGGTATTCCAGTCTCCACTCGCTGTGGCCGCTGCTTTCCCAACAAGCACACTGTAAAATATGAAGTCTCCAAGGCCCAACTTCACACCCCCTGACAGAAGTGGGAAAGGAAAACAAGTGTTAATTCTGCTCCTCCTGCTCTGCTTCCTCCTGAACAAATTCTTGTCCCCTAGGGAGCAGGTGAGGGTTCCTCATCCCAGCTCCAACCTCGACCCTTAGCACCCCATACACTACTCAGGAGGTGCTGAGTCTTTCAGCCTCCTCTCCCACAGCTGTTTTTGCTCAGCCTCATTCTCTGAGGTGCTTCCCTGGGCTGCTTTACAGATGTATCTGCTAAGGTAGCATGAGAATGGAAAGGGATGGGAGGCAAGGGGAAGAAGGAACTGTTTCAACTGTGTAGCCGAGAGATGTCACTGGAACTCCAATCCCAGAACAGATTCTGCAGCAGCAAGTAATATGCAGTGAGACTCAAGATCTCTGTTGCTCAGCAAGACACAACTCTTTAAATCAACTGCAATTAGACCAAAGTGGGTAACAGTGTTAACCACAATGAGAAAAAAAGTCAGGTTCTTACTGAAATCAAGGTACAAAGCTTCTCTTACTTTCCTCCTCCTCGAGCTCCTCTAGAGAAGTGATGGGGCGGGTTGGAACAGGACTCCTTGTCTCCGACATCTGAGAGTCTGCATGTGAAGAGTTCCCATGGTTGTCTCTCCCATCCTCAGCTTGGTTCCACAAAGATAGGCCAAGACAAGCAAACAAAAAAAAAGAAACACAAGCAGACAAAGAAAAGAAGAGAAAAGGTCGCTACATTTATAACGTAACACGTGAAATCCACACTGCTGTGAGACTTCCCTGGAATGGGTAAGCTCTCTGCTTCTTGGAGGTGTGATCAACAAGACCAGTTCAAGCAGAGACACTTAGCGACCTTGAGGAAAACTCGTTATTTGAACCAGTCGGAAGCATTCGTGTTCACAGCTGCTTTGGCAGCTACCCAGGAACTCAATGGCTTTAAGAGGCGAGTACATATGCAGAACTAAGCTCTGCGCAGGCTAGAATGACAAGTAAAGCCCAGTAAAGTCAATACGCATTCCCACTTCATTGTATCTTTGGGGTGGAGATGCTCACGTGTTCCCTAACTGATCATATGACAAAAATGGGTGACTAAGAGGACTGCCATTTATGAGAAATCACATTGACACTGGAGCTGGGTGTTCACACGTAGAAAGTGGACACATTTCATTGTTCACTGATCTAATTTTTATTTTCCCCTGTTAAACACATCTAACAGAGGCCCTGGTAGTCCTTTTGGAAGCAGCCTGTCTGAGATATATTCCTCAGTTCCCATTTTCCAGAAGCACTCATACAAACTTTCCAGTCTGTGTCAGTCTGATAGGGTGCTGCTGCTGCAGATGCAAGTAGACTGCGATCTGGCACACAGAAAGCTTCCACACAGAATGCCAGAAAGGCATTCTGTATGGCTCAGCATGCTCTTTCAAAGCAGGATTGTGTCCCTGCTGTTAGTGTGTCAGCTGCTTTACCCTTAGATAAGCAGCATGTTCAGTTATCAAACCTTAGCATACATTTACTGCTTTAACACAAAAAGGTCATTTCTAAAGTCCAACAAGGCTGGATGGGAGATCCTCCCTACATCACAAATCACATTTTATTAAATCACCTTAAAACTACAGTTTAATTTGCATGTCAAGAAGATAAAAGCAAAGGCACATAAATTGCCACAGGTCCAGCTAGAATGTAAACTTGGTACACCTCAGCTACTGTTGGGTAACTGCCCAAACATAAGCTTTTACCCAAGAGTAAATGTAAGGATGTTAAATTTCTTTGGCAGGGTAAGCCACGCTGTGCTTATAGCTGGGTAAGAGCATGTCTGCTCCATGCCAGTGGCCTGAACACAACATGCTGCAATGCACTGAAGTTCAGCAGCTCACTGGCATTGCATTTATGAGCCTATGTTGTAATTTACTATCCCCAGCTAGTAAAAATACAAACCCCCTCTAGTCCACTTTCAGCTCTGTCTTCAGTACATCTGAAGATGTGTTGAACAACATTTGTTTGGTTTCCTGTTTGTGTTTGGTTTAAATAAAAGCAGCTTGAATATTGCAACTTTCTACATCATCTGGTCATCTTTGCTGCCAGTCCTAACAGCAGGTTTCAGAACATCAAGTTCTGCAACCACTGAAAAAATGCATCCATCAGGATTTAGGGGCTTACATTTACTTGCAGTCTAAAACATACGCATTATTTCCATGGGACAGTGCTCTGTATAGAAGAGTAACACACAAGCAAACCTGCATCCCACGTCTGCTGACTTGGTCCTCTTGCTGCTGTGTCTGGCTTTGCCATTCCAACTGTCCACATCATAGCAGCTGGAAGCAAGAGAGAAAGTAACCAGCTGCATAAAACATCAATCACTATAGCTCAGAGGAAATAGGTGTTTAGCTGTCCCTAAAAGAACAAACTTTTGCTCCTGTAAATGCTTTTAAACCACTCATTTTTAGGTGATTTCCCTCGGCATTTTGAAGGTAAGGTGGGAGAAAATTAAGGCAGTGCATTCAGTTTTTAAGAAAGTCCCAGAGTACAAATAGGTAAGAGTCAGTATAGTCCTCTCTGTAGGCTAAAGAACACAAAAATCCAGAACTATGATCCTCATCTCTTTTGTTTTCTTCAAAACAAATGCCCAGGAAACAATGGTAGTACAAAGGTAACCAGAGGTTAATTTACACAGCTTACTCCTCATGTTCTGCTAAAGGTAAAGCACACAAAGGAGGGATATGCAGAAGCTGTCTAGTTTTAGGAACACTAGCTTTCTCTCTCCCTATTTGGTTTGGTTCTTTCCTGACAGAATAGCAGCTATTTCTGTTTTGGTTCCAAGAACAACTGAAGGATGTTTGGGAGTTTATTCTTGACATGGATCCCTAAACTAAAAAGGAAGACAAACCATTTTGGAATCAGTGGAAGGGAACTCAAATCAGTTGTTTATTTAAGTGTGCATCAGTCTTCCTGTTTTTATAGAAGCTAAACTAAACAAAATAAGCCAAAGCAAACACAGTGCCTGCTTCTCCACTACAAGCTCAGCCAAGGGATGTTTTTACATCTAGAGGGAGCCACAGAATGTGGTCTTGCAATGGATCCACTGATGTTCTGCACAAGATCTTTTTGTCTGGTACTTACTATTTGTTGAACTGCATTCTCCTTTAAAGAAACTCTTGTTAACTAAACCGTGGAGAGGAACTTTTTACAAGGGCATGTTGTGACAGACAAGGGGGAATGGCTTTAAACTGACAGAGGAAAAATTTAGATTAAACATTAGGAAGAAATTCTTCCCTGTGAGGGTGCTGAGGCCCTGGCACAAGGTGCCCAGAGAAGCTGTGGCTGCCCCATCCCTGGCAGTGTTCAAGGCCAGGCTGAACGGGGCTTGGAGCAAGCTGGTCTAGTGGAAGGTGTCCCTGCCGGTGGCAGGCAGCTGGAACTGGATGAGCTTTAAGGTCCCTTCCAACACAAACCATTCTATGATTCATCTAGGTTGTCTCAGGTTAGTATAACATAATCTCCAGTAAAAGGGAGGTGAGCTGAAGCCAATAGAAGCTCTGCTTGGAACATAGAAAATCATTTATGTAACATTAAATGCTGGGGGGAAGAAAAAAGAGCAATAAAGTTGCAGCCATTCTCAACTTCTCACTGAACATCTGGCAATAGCCATTCTCCTTACAACTGATGTAATGCAAAAGTCATTGATGTCCGCAAATCACTTGAGTCCAGGCCCCATGAGTGCCGATTCTTCTGCCTTTCACCTATCTTAAGTACTTTGGATAAGGACACAAGACACCATCACAGTTAAACAGCCCAAGAAAGCCAGGGAAGAGACAACTGATTCTGTAGAGCAATACTTGAATAGAGCCTTTTACAAAGCGAGCAGCCACACCGTGAACACCACTGCTGTCCATACAGTGTACAAAGCAAGAGGGGCCTACGGGAAGAACGGAACCTCATCACACATTAAAAGTGTGTCTATAAAGTGTATGCACAACGTAGAAGTGTATTGAGTGGCATCATCTCATCAGAGAACTTTGCAAAGACTACTGTCCATCTAACACAGGTTTTTGTATGCAGAACAAAGGGGCACGTTCTGCACTGCATTCATGCAAGGATAAATCTGGTTTTGAACATTTCAGCTTCATGAGGCAAATGGAGGCTTCCTGTGGCTAATTAGAGTTGGCACCACTGTAACTGACAAATAACGCCTTCTATAAATGGTCTGTTCCAGAACATAAATGCATACCAATCTTAGGGCAAGGAAGTAACTAAAATAGTGCTCTTTGGTCTGACACAGAAATAGGCTATTTAATCTGGCTAAAAACATTAACATTCTGATCTTACTTACAGGAATATATTAATGCAGGAAAAATGGGCTCATTTCTCTCCTGTGCAGTTTCTACCAGCATTCTCAGTGGCCCCTTGGGACAGAGAACAGCCATCAGATCTGCAAAGAGAAAAAGGCCAGGCAATCTCATCTCAAACTATCATGCATATTTTACATTCTTTATCTTTAAAAAGCTATTCTCCCCTCAAAATTACGTCTATCAATATTAACTGGATGATTTCCTGAATAGCAGTTTCTGTTGTTCGAGTCCCTAAAGATGCTGTTCACTTAAAATACCATCCCCAAGCCTCAATGTAGTAGTTAAGTTTTCATTGTGCTAATCCTATAAAAAGCCTCCTGAGAAAAACACATTATTTCTTTGAAAGTAGATGACAGCATTACATCAAGGTGTTAGATTTAATTAGATAAGGACTGGGGGTACTTTGTTCACGTCTTGCAACCCACTGCTACACACACCGACTCTGTGTTTCACATGAATGAAGTCCCTCTTTGCCTACCCTCTCTCTTCCATCGTAGCTCCTCATCAATCTGAATGTTACCTCCCAACTACCCCTTGTTCTGCAAGTTCTCTTGAAACTTGTTACTCATACCAAAATCCATGATCTCTTGATAACCACAAATGGAACCTGCAAGACTATCACATTGCTACTGATAGAAGTCCAACCACCCACACCATGCAATCAGATGTGGCTCAGTACTTCCCCAGCTTCTCATTCCACTTTGAAAGACATGGTAGGAATGTGGTACCTATAGGAATAAGTTAGCAAGAGACAAGCCAGGGAGTCAACTGAATTGCCCATCTGCCCCTTTCTAAACCTGTTAGCACCACAAAGTTGATTTCTGAATGACATCCACAGTCCTGAGATTGCCTCAGAGTAACCTCTCCATGAGCCACACCTTGAGAGTCCCAACCCAGACTTACCATAGATGGAGATTGCACCTAGAATCACCCATGCTGACCATTCTGGTAGATACTTAATGAAAACCAGTGCCATTAGAGCACTGATCATAATAAGATATGCTTGCTGAAGCTGTAAGGGACCTTTCCAGTGTATGCAAATCATCCCAACAGCTCCGAAATTCCAGATGACTAAGAACAGAGTGGGGTAATCCATGGCCACATTGTACGTCTTCAATACTTCACTGGAATACAAGAAATTTAGCTAAGCAATAAAAGCAGCTGACACACAAAGCATCCTACTAGCCAATGTTAAACAAGCCTCCTATTACGCAAAGAGGAAGCACGATAGAAGCAGCTCTCAAGATGAAAGGGGAACCTGCCTTGCGGCCAGTGGCTGCTCTTAGCTCTCTGCTCCTTCTGTAGGAGGTGGCCATGCCATGTGTGCAGTCACCACAATGCCTTAGTTCTGAGGTCAACAGTGATTATAATGGTTTGAGCAGGCAGGATTTCAAGTCTCAACCAAACATACGCCTGCAGCTACATGACCATCTGCAGCAAAGAAGCCATGTAAGTCATCCCACCAGATGCATGACATTAAAACTGAAAAGTTTCAGTTAAAATTGGAAAGTTTTAACAAAGTGTCACCTGCAGGTTAAAAGCTTGGTTGTGCCTGAGCTGGGAGTTATGGGAATGAGCTTGAAACAATACAGTCTGAGAAAAAGGCAAAACAAAGAACTCAGAACATCAAGTTCCTTTCCTTTTGTTCCTCAATATACAATTCAGTGCCTCTGTACCACAAGGTTCAGCCTGTTTCATCCTCACACTACCACTTCCCAGAGATTTTTCTAAAGTAGTCACTGCCTATTAAAGACTTCATTTGCCATTATTTAATTCAATTAATGATTCTAACAATTCTTAAACCTCCATTTGGAGAAGAGGAAACATTGCTCTTGTTCAAGTTGGGCATTGTCTGTACTCTGAACTGCCAGGCTACCTGCACCATTCCCACTTACCCGAGATATATGTAGGTAAAGAGGAAGAGCAGCATCAAAGAGGACAGGATCAGCCAGCCATGGATGAACTATCAAGGACAAGAAGAGATAGTGACTTAAGGGACTGTTACCCCTCACACAGTTTGCACTGCCTAGTGCATGCACTTTTGACAGAGCTTTTATTGTCTAGCAGTCCCCTTCTGCACTCCTCCTCCAGCTTCCAAAGACTGCCTTCCCCACTGCCAGTGAGGGAGGAGGGACAGCCAATTGCTCTCAGTTCTTCCAAACTCTCATTCTGTATTCTGTTCCTTGGTGTTTGTTTTTGTTGGTTGGATTTTAGGGGGGTATTTTAGCCTCTTTCCTATCCATTTCCATTGGTACCCATATCCTGGCTCCTAGATCAGATATGTAAGCACAGTCTCTCTGCTTGGTGGAAAAGAAGAGAAGGAGGGTTTTGCCCAAGATTGTACAGTAAGTCCATCTCAGGGCCCAGTTTAAAACACAGCAATGGCCAGTGCTCAAATGCTGGGCTGGCACAACACAGAACAACTCCCTGGGCACCACAAAACCTGAATGTGCCTTTCCCCCCAAAGCTTTGTCTCTTCCACCAGAGCCTCCACAGGCAGGAAGAATAGCAGCTCCCACAAAGCTTGTGTGAAACTTCCCAAGAGAAGGCATTCATGGTATGCCTTACTTACTCCCCATGTACAAACTGCAAACCACTTTGATCAGGTGGAGAAGACTCAGACCTGACTAACACAAAGTAGCAGGCCTGGTTTTTAACAGCCTACCATTAATGACAAAAAAACAGCAAGGCATATTCAGGGGCACAACTCTACCACCTCTGCCAAAGGCTGCTGTACAAGATGCTTTTTGCTGTGACTAAGATGTGGACTAGCCAGTGCAGTGCCTGTATTTCTCACTGACACGCAAGCTCCACTTGAACTCAAGCTCACAGCACATAGGTGGAAAAGGCTCTGGCATGAACGCTTTACCTTGTAGCAGCGATATTTATAGAGCACAACTAGAAAAACGGTCATTACAACGATGACACTGATCATGATGATGGTATTCAACACCGAGTTCAAGAGACGCTGGCCCACAGACGGGGTATCCTCGCTGAAAGGGGTGTAGATCCTGCAGTATAAAACAAAAGCCATATAAAGTATATATATTCTCTTCAAACCAACTGCAACAAGATAAAGCCAGGCCTCTCTGTATGTGGGAAAGAAAAGGAGGCAGGACTGCCAAGGACAGCAAACATAAGAGGTAGCCTCTGAAGTGGCCGGGCTCCAGTTAATTATCAACTAAAGATTAGGGGTCTCTATCAAAAGCACATTCCTACAAGAAGCTGTGGCTGGCAAAGCTCTAAACAGAGAGACGTAGAGTTTAAATGACTTCATTTTAGTAGCTTCTCTCCAGGCCACAAATTTTTATTGCATGCTTTGGATCCTCTCCATGATAATTACAAGGCTACCTCCCTCTCTTTCCACACTTGGTAGGAGAATTTTGGACTCTTTTACCCCTTCTCATCATCCTGCATCCCACCCTTCACCCCCCATTTTGTTTTCTTTGGTTCAGTTCAAGGGACCACAGTCCTTGTTTCTCCACCCAACATGTGAAGCACAGTTAGAGCCCAAGGAGTGCTCTCAAGCACAGTCAGCATGAACAGTATCAATCATAACTGTATGAATTATGTATCCACACCGTGAGTCTGTGAGAACCAGAAATGTCATCAGGAAATGAGACACTCATCCAAATGAACATGCTATTCCCTGATCGCTGCCAGCTAGTGAGTGAGCAGATGAGGAGTTCAGACTTCTATGCTGCAGTACGAAGCAACTTTCTAGCAGCCTTCCAATATCTGAAGGGAGCCTACAAGGATGCTTGAGAGGGACTCTTCATTAGGGGCTGTAGCAATAGAATAAGGGGTAATGGGTTTAAACATAAACAGCGGAAGGTCACGTTAGATACAAGGAAGAAGTTCTTTACTGTGAGGGTGGTGAGACAG
>WYDI02023443.1:106883-121573 GCA_009867235.2 Psittacus erithacus | reverse complement strand
GAAGGGAAGGGAAGGGAAGGGAAGGGAAGGGAAGGGAAGGGAAGGGAAGGGAAGGGAAGGGAAGGGAAGGGAAGGCAGTTCCACCTGGTGTTAAAGAGGGCATTTCAGGTGGCAAGGATTAGGCATGGTGCTCTTGCGCACCACGGACAACCCTCTTTATAGATGGATGTGTGAAAAATTATAACCAGACATAAGCAAGCAGCTTGGCAGCAAAAGGTGTTGCCATCACTGCAGTAGCCAAGGTTTATTTGCTAAAAGTAAGTCACTTTCTGTGGCCACCACTAACACCCATCCTCACAATTAGATTATTCTAATTATCTCTAATTACCTCTAATTATCTAAATATCTAATAATCTCATATTATTCACTTGAAGCATCAAGCTAGGAATTAGGTGAGGAATGTCTGTCTTGAGTATCTCTAGTGCTTCCTGACCGTCTGAAGAAACAAGTCAGGAGGAGGGCAGAGGTTTGTAGAGTTGCTTCTATTTGCCTAAACCTTATGATTATCCATTATAACTTAGCCTCACTGGAGGGAGAATGACCTCAGAGCAATATTCAAGCCAAGCAACCCTGGATTATCGCCTTTGCCATTTAGCAGAGCAGCCAACACAAGGGAAAACCACCTTTGCACTCAGCTGATGTTAAAACAGTAATATTACTTGTCTTGTTCTTTGATATGCTGCAAAGATAATGTCGACCAGCCCCTGCGAGACATTCTATGGTAAAAGAACAGAGCTATAAAGGCACCACAGTCCATGCAGCAGACAAAATCTCTATGTCGTCCAGCACCTGGCAGAGCTTTCTGAAATAACAGGGCAAAAAATGGCTGGTGGTTTGGGAGAATTCTGTAGAGATTCTTTCCACTTTCATGCAAGTTCCTCTTCCCTGTTCCCAGTCCTACACTGAACCTTTGAATACACTGCTGAGCTAGGAAACCAGCGGCAATGCTGTAGTGACCAGCTTCCTTCAGGCCATGTTTATTATACCTGTTCTGGCAGATCAAGCACATATTTTTAGTGGGAATACGTATTTCCCAAGATTAATTAACCCTTACAGTAACTGAGACTGATTTTTACAGGTCAGATATGAAGTCCATGTTCCAGAAATATTATTGAAGTTGTTTGAACAACTTCCTCAACCCTGGAAAGAACTCTGCAGAAATTGTTCCCTCATTCAAGTGGTGAAGGTCCTGGCTTGCATACCCAAAGCCTCCATATTCCTATGTGATGACATATAATGGCATTGTTGCACTTGAAGATTATGCCCATCTTCAGGTCTCTTCCTTCATTAAGGATGAAATTCAGCTGGGACTTGGAAACAATTCTTCCTCTCACTTGCATTTTGATGGGTTTGCTCAGACTCACTAGTAAGTTCTGGAATCAGTGAGCTCTTTGAATTTGGGATGGACAGCATTTCTTGATGTGGATGGTGGATTTGCTTATCTTCTGGTGATGTAAGACATTTTTATGTAAAAAGCACGGTTCCTTCCCTCCTTTCCCCACATTGTCCCATTTCTATTATTCACTAAATATAAAGATACCATCCAGGGGCTGAGGATTTTTCCCACTTGCCAGAATCAGGCTTCAGTGTTTAATATTCTTTGTATTTATTCTTTTTTTTATGAGTTAGGCTGCAAAAAATACCTGCCGATCTCATCTGACACCCAGTACAGTTCATGTTGACACACTGTGGATATCAGTAAGCTTTGTATCAAACCCCTGAAGTTTTACGGAATGTCTGGGTGCACACATCTGTTGAAGTTGAAGGGATTCTCCTGGGCAATTTTGATGTTGTTATCGATGAACTGCAATAAATTTTTGCTACTGAAGTGGAACATTCTTAACTGCAAGCGAAGTTGTTAGTAAAGAGGTTACTAGGGATTAATGTCTGTGTATGTGTGAGAGTGTGTATAAGGGTGAATAGTAATAACCATTTTAGTCAGGTGCTCTTTTCAGTCCTTTTCTTTATGTCATCTGTTCTGAAGGTTTTAATATTTTTTCCCTTCAGGGGATATTTAAGTATGAAGCACTGTTAGCTATAAAGAAGGAAAACAAATGCAAAAATAAATACAACTTGAAAACGGCATTCATTCCCAAAGGGTTGTGGTGCTTGGAATTTACCTAGCTTTTCTATATGTCTTCAATTATACTATTTCATAGAATTTTAACAAGCACATTCACTTCACCAAAAAAAAGAAAAAATAACAAAGATGATCCTCTGATTCAGCTGTCTATAGGAAACATCTTCATTCTTTTCCTGCGAGGAGGAAATAAAAGTCTGAAAGCCACTGAGTTTGGATTGTCTGGATCAACATATTGAATCCTTTCTTCTTCCATTCTCCTCTCTTCTTTTCCCTCATTCTTTTCCCACACACTCAAGTACTACAATCCATAAAAAAACCAAACAACATCAGAAGTGTGACTGTGTGCGTTTTTTGAGCCGTACTCATCCCTGAACCCAGCTTAATTGTGCTGAGGGAACATTATCAGGACTGTGAATTTCCATTCTCTGCAATGTGACTTCCAGATTGGTTTCTGTGTTTCAAAAGAAGTTGCATGACAGTTCTGCAAGTGTTGACTAGATGCAAAACATAACCCACAGACTGCTGGAAATACATGATTGCTGGTTAAACGGTTAACCCATGCCCGATGGAGCCATCTGGTGAATGCTCCACAAGAGGAAGTTTCAGTTTCACCTCTTCCACAAATGAATATTATTCTTTCAAGTATGGGAGCTCATCAGTCTGAGAAAGAGACATTAGTTAATGAAGCAGCTTTCTGAAGGAATCCACATTGTTCAGGTCATTTAAAAATTGGCTGGACAATGAACTGCATGAATATAAGGGATTCATTTCTCTCCATCCAAGGAGAAGAGTGAGCGTATGGGACAGATGAACTAATAAGTCTTTTCTGTTGCTAATTGCTGTAATTCTGAGAAAGAAAATGGGATGAGACTGTTACAGCAGGAGAGCCAAGAGACCCCTAGACTGGAGGGTTAACACTTGCCGTTCTTAATCATACATCTAGGGTCTCATGACAAAAGGAGTGCACAAGGTATGAACGCAGCTCACACATCTTCATTTTCTCCACTGCCACCATATCTTTTTGGCTATTGTGTTGATTAACTTGCCTACTCTGATCCATAGCAAGCTTAATGCCTAGTGATTGTTATCACAGGAAGAAAAGGGACTTTGTGCCCGGTTCCAGTGACTTTGCTGTTCTGCAAAGGAGTTGCTTTCAAGGAAGCAGCTTTTTAGCCATCCCCAGGGAAGCAGTCTTCACAGTAGGCAGACAGGAGAGTCTTCCCTTTCCCCTTGGTTTTCTAGAACTGTTCCTGGGCCTTGCTGGGCTTCACTGAGGGCTGGAGAGCTGCAGTCCAGTCTGGAAACTTGTCCCTGCAACCAGCTCAGATCTGGTTCTCCACGGGTACTGTCATCAGTTTCAAACTGATGTCCTATAGGTCTGGGGACTGTGGATTGTTTCTTTGTTTAAAGTAAAGCTGATATCATTAAAATTAGCCTTTTTCATTAAAATTATCTATCTATCTATCTATCTATCTATCTATCTATCTATCTATCTATCTATCTATCTATCTTTCTCTCCCCCTCTGCTTTTCCAATTAAAAGATAACCAAACTCAGTTCTGTCCTTAGGAAAGAGAATCTGTCAGTCTAGTACAGGAATAAGTGTGGCTCAGGGGAAGGAGTGTCCCAGACAGAGGATTGAAGGTTGTTATACAAATTAATGTGGTAATTACAGTATCATCTGGAGAAAGCAACTGTGACTGTGCGCCTGTTCTGCTAAGTACTGTAAGCACAGTAGTAAAAGTCATGGCATGTTTATAATCTCAGCTGATGATTCAGAAAAAAAAGTGTCCATTTTTACTGTGTCATAGATAAGGAGCCATGTGTTGGTTAGGTCCAAACATGCCCCTCTGGAAGTTTTGCTTAAAAGTAATTGGCAGGTCACATAAAGAGACCTTAGCAGAGTAGTCTTGTTTAAGCTTTGCTTAATAAAGGAAGTAATGTTAATAAGATACCAAATGAGCAGCCGTAAAAAAGTATAAGCAGAGAGACAAAAAGTATCTGAGAAACTTCTGCTCATGCCAAAACGACCCTATTACATGCGAAAAAGGACGCTAGGCAGAGATTATTAAAAAATAATCCATTGTTCACTAACGGCAAACATTTCACACCTCACAAGGCAGAAGCAATAAATCCCATTGATTCCTCCAAGACAATTTACAATTAAACACTGATTTGCAAATAAATAAATAAATAAATAAATAAAGGCAGAATTCATTGTGGCACCTTGCGTTGCCAAATCAAAGCAATTGGAGTGGAATTGAGAATAATTACCAGATGTGTTGCTTTGTGCTCAAAACGGCATCCATTATTTACAACTACCAATGATGTTCCTTATTTATTCCTCCTGCTGGTCTAATGACTATTGCCATTCAGCGTTCTTTTATTTAATCATCAACATCCAAAAAAAGAAGTCTCTTTTTTTCTCTTCTTTCATTTTTTTTCCCTTTTGGCAGCAATAGGGAGGGAGAAGTTTCCTAATCCACGACAATAGCAAATTGCTCTGGAGGAATGCATCATTTTTTCAGCCTGGCCTGCAATGTAATTATGAGCATTGCCTTCAATTTATTGGCCTTTTACAGATGTGCAATCCAAATAGATGCTAGTTTAACTCCTGGAGTAATGAATATTTGTTTTCTCCTTGCCTATTTCACATCTTTTCTATGGAGGATATTTCTGGATGGAAATTGACTGGGAGTCATAAGCATTAAGAGAGTTTGAAGTTCCCCAAGGGAACCCAGCAGAGTCATAAAGTTGCAGTACATGTAGCTGTGCATGCACAGAAAGAAAAGTGTTTGTAGGTGAAGACACTCCGGGGACAAGGATTTTATTTTTTCTTTATTCTTCTCTTTCTTTCAATCCCATTTGCAGGCAGGGTGCTCTCCAGGCCCATTCTAGGTAAGGAAAGGGGGAAAATATTCTATGGGGAAGAAGAAATGAAAAGGTAAATATTAGCAGACAATTATATAATCTGGCCCTTCGTACACTTCACTCTGAATGGACCATTTCATGAGCATCCCCATGTCTTTTCTAGGATGTATTTATATGGAACTCTCTATTCACCTAGAGAAGGATTTCTGAAGGAATAGATGAAGCTGTGCTGAATTGTCCCAACTATAGGCTGTCCTATAGAATGTTCCTCTTCTACTGTCATCTTCCCATTTCAAGAGGTAAAACTTTTGGGACACCCCATTTTCCCCTACGCTTCACTGATTGAATATTATTTCTTCTTATTTTTTCCCTCTCTTTATTCAGAAAAGATCCCAGTGATTACATAGGGCTTGGCATACTTATCAACCCTTACACACATTCAGATCAAATCACATCTTAAATTACGATGAGCTTTTATCACTGTTAGTCACCTGGGAGCTCCCCAGGAGAAGAAAGTCCAAGCAGGTCTGATGCAACAGGAGGATTGAATAAACTTATGGCACAGAGGCACACAACGAAAAATCTTTTCTCCTTAATTTCAGAAGGAATCTGGTATGTCCTCCCCTCTCTATCCACCTCTGGGGTCAGTCATTGCACCTCCACTGTAAAGCGGGTATTATCACAATACACCTGCAGAGGTTTCACCCAGTGATGCAGTGAAAGGGTTAACCTCATAGAGGGTAAACTGGAATCCATACGACACTGGGGAAAGATGCAAGGTTGTAGAAACTAATGGTACTTCAGCCACTTCCAGTTTTCTGATAGGAATACTGGAAGTGGAAGGAGTATGCAAAGCATTTTGTAGGTACAAGTCATCACTGAAGGGTCACAAGCTGAGAAGCACTGATATACCCCTGTTAATGTCCGAATTCTGCACAGTGGGCTCTCTGAAGATCTAAATGTGCAGAGCATAAGATCTGTGCCCTTTGATGGTATGTTATACGTATAAAAGGTTATGGAAGCACGGCAGTGGCTAAGAAATATTCAGCATGTTTCAGCATACACACACACACAAGCAAATTCCTGAATGGCTCAAAATTTCCTGTCAGTCAGACACTCTCAGTGAAGACACACATTGCTTCTCCTTGTTCTACATCTTTAATCTTCCGTTTTGCTCATTCTGCTCTTTAATCATCAGACAACTCATGACAGTAATTGTGGATGTCCCTGATAGTTCAGTAATAAATGTATCCAGAACAAACATGCCTGTCAGACTCTATTTAGCCTAAAGCATCAAGTTTATGACCTCATGAAAGAGAATCTTTCTTATGTTCTCCAAACAGCTCTCAAAGTTAATCTCTGCTTGTTATAAACATTGACTATTTTTTGTTACTTTCCTCAAGAATTCAGGATAAGACCCTGGAAATTACATAGATGCCAAACTCTTCAGGTTTATGTAGCACTTCAGACTCCAGAAAACACCTCTGGGTGAAGGTCTTAGTGTCTAGACCATTACGTTTTGCCTCTTCAAATATGCCTTTTGGGCAGAGCAATGGTAGCAGAACAGTATTGCAGGATATTGTTAATAAACGTACACCTCTCCCTCAAAGATTGCTGCTGTGGCATGGAGGACAAGTTCCATTTCTTTATCCAGCTTTGAGCATAGTTCATTTGCTGTGAGAGATTCCTGTAATAAAGAGGAGTGGGAGAGGGGTTTCTTCTATTGTTAATTATTTGTGCTTCTGGTCCAATGACCCAAACTATATTTAGGTCCCCATCAGAACCAAACCCTGAAAATTAAATGGACTGGAATGGACAGGTGGTCTCTGTGTCAGTCTCTGGATTCTGTTTCACAAGATGTAATTTTCCTCGATTTCCAAAACCAATTTTCTCCCATCATCTTATGAAAGTAGAGGTCATCCTGTGAAATGTGATATCGCACCAGTTTTCATAAAGGAACGTGCCCTTCTCCATGAAAGGAGGGCTCCTTAAATCATGAAGCTGATCAGATTGCTGAAGCCTTGATTGGCTGACAGCCAGAATGAAGAAATCCATGGGGAAGAGGCACATGGCACCATCCAAATATGCTGGACCTGAACTATAGTATTTTAATCACACTATTACAAGGAGGAAAGGGGAATCTCAAAGCAGGGCATTATGGGAGCTTTATTGACTTTTAAGGTCAACAGAAGATGGGAAATAATCAGCCATCCACATCTGAATTCCACAGTTTAGCATTTATTCCCAGGCACCACTTTACTGCTAATCAGACTTCAAAAATAATTCATGACCCACCTCTGCCCTCGTTGCGCGCTTTCTCTCCACAGTGTCCTTACAGAAGCTGGCAGACTCCTGTTTTGTAGGCAGCACCAAAAGGCAGCTACTTCTGGAGTAGGTCGCAGCAACGATGTGAAATGTTTGCTGCAGGACAGAAAGCCCAGTAAGTTCTGAGAGCAGGTCTGTGGTCTGAGACAAGCTTCAGGCACAGTGATGCCTTGGACTAGCAGATGAGACAGATAAGTGTGCTAGGTAGAACATGAAAAGTGTGCAGGGCCAAGTGCAATTCTGAGGGTATAGCTTATGTTCAAGCTGAGCATCAGGTGTTTTTAAAGGCTTAGAGCAAGTGTTGTCGTGTTGTGGAGTTCATTTGTTCCCCAAAGTCCAGGTGGAATGAAAATGTTTCAGAATTGGGCCCTATGAAAGGGGGTCAAACTTTTCTGACAGTCATGCTTTAAAGGATGACAAGGCTCCAGGTTCTGCAAGCTCAGATAGCACTTGACAAGGGCAAATGCTTCACTAGGAAGAGGCAAGCTAAGTCAGTGCAGCACAAGCACAGACTACTTCAGGTGTAGCAGACTTACTGGGAGGCCTACAGCCTTGCCTATCTCATTGGTACTTTCTGATAAGTCTTGCGCTGCAGATCTTATCACAAGAAATGGCTGAATTAGTTTATACCGCACTTAACATCAATGCACATGTCCACCCCAGGCCCTACAAGAAGAATGTGGTTGTAGAATTGCAGCTAACGGATTTCCAGTGGCAAAGATCTGAACCACAAGGTGACAAACCCTCGCTTTTGCATTTTATCTCAGAGTTGATGAGAGGGATCTGAAAGACCAGGTAATACAGACCACATCTCATGAAACTTGCAGGCAGTGCCCTTGGTTTTGTGTATTTGAGGAAGTCAGCACTTTGTTTCAGACATAGTTACATGAATGAAGTCAGATGATGGTCCTTCCACAAAGTGGCAACAAGATGCAGAGCCATAGCTGGTGACTCAAAGAGTAGCCAGGTCTGAATCAAAAGCAAAGAGCCCATTTGTCTGGATTCACAAAGCATAAATAACCCGTATCTAGGAAAGGATAAGGCAAGCATAAGAAAATCTCCTACTATTCTCCACAGATGCCTAGGACTCAGAGATGAAATATGCTGGGGACTTCCTTGATATCAGGCAATAAAGGGGGGTTGACGGGGCATTCTGAATTCAGACACTGGTCCCTCAGGCTTGAGGGTTTCACACAGTTCAGATGAGCAACCTCACTTCTGGCTTTTGATCTGAGTCAAACCTTTTGATCTGAATGAATTCCCCTTTGACTAGGCTGTCCTGTCAACCTTTCCTTCCCAGAGGGTTATTAGAAACAGCCCCAGGCTGAAAGAGCTTGCAGATCTCTCCCAGCTTCCACTGCCAGCAGTGGAGAAGGGGATAGCCCCCTTTAAACTAACCAGTCTGGAGGATATGCTTTACTGGTGTTTGCAGAGAGGTGCCTTTGTATCTCAGTCACATTAAACCTCTCAGGAGGAAAACAGTCTTACCCTGGGGGACTGCCTCACCCTTCAGTGATTCCTAGACAAGCTGAGCACCTTACACGAACCCCAAAAGAGAGCAGAAAAAGCCCCCAGTGGTGGCAGTTCTACACCTGAGAAACATCTACTGCTGCAATGCAGTGGATAAGGCCCTTGGCTGAAGCTGTGCTCTGGTCCTGATGGCTCTAACCCCAACACCAAGATTTGTAGGAAAACTATTACTAACACTATTAATGCTTTGGGGTTTTGCCACTGCTGTGAAACATTTCACTTTGATTTTGTGAAAAAAGTAGATGTGCCTTTCCTCTAAAAATCAAACCTTTCATTCTGAGACTTAAAATTTGAAAATACATATAGTTTGATTAACTGATGTCTATAACCAACCAAAGCATTGTTTACATCCATCCTATTTTGCAAGTGGGAAACTGAGGCACAGATGGGCATAGGACTTGTCTTAAGACATCCAGCCATAGTAGGACTGAAAAATAATGCTATCAGAATTGACAAAGCTTTTTTTCTTAAGTTGCTATAGGACACGAAGTTCTATCAAGGAGGGGATGAATGATTTACCTCTTCCCAAAGGGACCACTGGGCAGTATTGCCTGCTTGATCTTGCTTTCTCAGCTCCTCCCAGGAAAAGAGATATCAGTCAACAGCAACAGGGTCCTAGGACATTGTGATAGGAGACCAAGAGTCTTAATTTGCAAAGAGGAGGGCACACTGGGAATCCTTCACATAGGTACTTTGTAATTTCTCAATTACTCCCCATTATCTGGTAAAAGCAAGTTCTACCAAGTGATCCCGTTCCACCAAGCAAGCTGAGAACTGTAAATTCGGTGCGTGAGTAGCTGACCCTTCATTGGTGGGAATCAGCACACTTCTAACCTAGGGTGAGGCATTCCGAGGCCATGTGCCTTCTTCAGCAGCTGCTGTCAACCAAGTGTTTTTCAATACTTTGGAGAATATTGATATTGATTCTGGAAAACAAGAGTTAATCTGGAGAGACAGACAGACACACATAAATAAAGCACATTTGAGTTTAAAGAAAAAAGTTAGCGTCATGCCATTGAACTATTGACAAGGCTGTCACAAATATCATCTTGTCTCAGTGTAAATAAACAAGCTTAGTGCTGTTATTTTAGAATAAAAGGCCGGAATAGGTTTTGTATTGACTTTCTAATACCCACTCAAGAGCTGGAAGAAGAAAATTAAAGATAATAAAGTAAAAGTGCAAACCATAAAAGTGGAGACAGCTGGTGCATAGTAAACTGTGAATCTGAGTCCGCTTCAGTGCAGGAAACCAATTGTGTAACTCAGTAAAGGTCAGCAGCGAAGATAAGAAATTGAGGTTGTCAGTGAATCCCCTTCTATATTTGGAAGGATGATGGTTGCAGGATGATATGATCTTGGTCTGCAGTGATTTAAAGGCTGGTGCTCTTGTCCTGTCTTTTGTGCATGCACTTGAGAGCTGGGTGGTGTTTCTGGGCCCTGTTTGAAATTGACCTGCTCCTGGGTAGCTTATCCAGTCCACTGTGCAAGGATGGCAATGTAAACTGGTAATCCCATTTTAGCTCTGTTCAGTGACAGGAACATTTACAACTCCCAGCAATAGATCCAGGTGTGATCCCAACCTCTCTGCATTTACCTTTCTTGCAGAAAACCCCCATGTACTGATGCTGCAGGAATTACTTGGTGTATATTCTGGGACTTGTCCCTCAGTTCTTACCGTGGGTGGTTTCCTAGACTGACCCCACCATCCTTATCAGGTTGTTCCTTGATCTTCTTTCCCTGGGTACTTTCCAAGTTTCCACATTTTTATGGACCTTTTCACTTCCTTTTGTCATGTAAAGGGGACAAGGATAGAAGTACTAAAAAAAAAATAAATAAAAAATGGGAAAGCACTTTAAAGGGAAATCTGTTTCCCTCGGACCAGCAGTCCTCTCAGGCTTGTCCTTTGTGTCTCTCAGCATGCTTTGCATGCTGCAGACTCAAAATGCTTCACTTAAGGACAACAAATAATGTGTGGGAGCCTGCAGATCCCATTTGGCAAGTAATGGGCTGCTAAATGGGTTGAGGTGCTTATAGAGTGGGTGCTTTCAAAAGCATGTGCTGGTTCAGAACCTCTTTAAAAAATTTCAAAATCATGTGTGTGCTCTGGAGTAAACCTTGAGCAGCTGCAGATAAAACAATAAAAGCCTCATATGAAAGGCTGAGGGAGGGTTTAAGGACCCCAGAAAGAAATGGACTGCAATAAGGAGCTACAGGAAAGTTTCAGATGGAGGGAGCACATTGATAGTGAAGTTAAAGAGGAGAAAGGGGTGCTGGTTGGTAAGGAAAACAGATTGCATGAGGGACTGACAAGATTACGGGAATTTGGGGCATGGGGTCCAAAGATGTGACAGGGGAGAAAGAGAAGAAATTTGTTCTGATTTCTTGCAAGCAGCAGATGTGGAAGGCATTAACTGGAATCAAATAGCATTAATGACTTTAGATTGCTGCTTCAATGGCATAAAAACCATCTCTGCCTGAATATCCTTTCATCCATGTGACCAAGAAATGGACAAGGCTTTTCCTAAACATGTCTTGTGTGCATGATTTTGAATCAAATCAAAGCATCCTATAGCTCTGAAGTATTGCAGACCTCAAGTTCTGCTTGTTCAGCTCCATGATTTTTCAGTGATGCCACCTCATAACATCCAGCACGCCAAAGTCATACAATTAGAAGGTGTAATAGCTCATGAGTTGTTGGATACATGCAAAGCACTCATGCAATGAATGAATTTTAATCAGTTTTGTTATCATGTCCAAATAATACCACTAAATACACTTGGCATTCTTCTGTGAATTCCTTTGAGATGTAGAGTCAAAAGTGAGGCAAACAGAGAGGAGTTACTAATTTTTTATTATCATTATTATGTTAATGGAGAAACTTTGGATGGAAAACTAGGAAATTCCAGATGCATGCAGAAGCTGTAACTCCTTAGTCAGAGAAAAGATAGAGCTGCACCTGTATGGGTAAGCTCAGGACATTTGTATTGAGAGCTTCAGCTAAGGGCTGGTCAAATAATGCCAGTTCTTCCCACTTTTGCTCTTCTTCTCTGGTTTGACACTTCTACCTTGGCTTTTGCACAGTGCAGAATTTCAGTTAGTGACTCCTACATCTGTCCCACAGCCTCTGGTTCAGCCAGAGATACCTAATTGCCTTGAACAGTCTCAAAGCAATGGAGAAGTTGCCACGTCCTTAGTCTTAATGGTTAATTACCCTCACTGGTTAATTACATTCACTAGCTTCCTTCAGTTACAGCAAGATGGCTATGAGTTTGGGGGTTTTTTTCCTCCTGAATTTATTGGGGTTTTTTTTCCACCTGAGTTTAGTTTCTCCGAGCTCCAGTTTTACCTCTGTTAAAATGGAAGTAATAAACAAAGAGACAGATCATTCCCTGATGTAAATTAACACTGCTGAGCACAAAACCTCCTTTCTTGCCTGCTTCCTAGCAGCCTTTGCACAGCAAATTTAATTGCCTTCCTGGGCTTCTCAACTCCTACTTAAGTTTGGTTTCGTGTCAGGCTCCATTGAAAATCCTGCCTGTGTTCCTCTGTACTTTTGGTAGACAAGATGCAAAAGTCCTGAAGATGACATTGTCTGTGAAATGATGCAAGACCACTATCTCAGCAGCATTGTTCTTACAAGCGTGTATCATATCAATAAAAGATTATCCGAGTGCAGGAATGAAAAAATAAAAATGAAGGGGAAAAGAATTGGGAATCATTCAGAGCAGGTCATTTTTGTTGGGCTGCAATCAACATGCCAGGCTTGATAAGACAGGTATTTGAGAGAGTATTGATTTCAGATCTTTTTTCTTTTTAATTTCATTTTGTATTTGTTTATACTTAACGCTTAATAAGCTCCTTGCGTCTTGCTGGTTACATGCAGCCTCTGGCCTGTGTATCTGTTGCTTCTTGAAAGCTCTGTAAAATTTCTGCAGTTACCAAGCCAGCCTTGACTTTCATATGGCAGGTAAGGGCTCAGCTCTTCTGTGTTCCCCTGCCTCCATCTTTCCATTTAGTTTGGGCTTTACTAAGGAAATCTTGGTGTTCATGAATAAGATAAGTACAACTCCCTCACCACTTTGTCATTCTGAAATGTTTTTGCAATGGGAAGTACTGTGGTTTCTCTGCCAAATTATGCATGTATGGGCTCAGCATCACTGGTTTTGCCTTCTGGTAGCAACTCCAGGCTCTCTCTGCTAGTGGTTTGAGGGTCCCAAGTGACATATTTATACCTAATAAGATACAGCAGTTATTGATCTGTAGATTTTGCCAGGCCATACAGAGAAGATAAGAGGGGAAGCACCGAGAAGAAGGCACAGAGGTGAAAATGACTTTTCCAGGGTCATATTACTGACCGTGTCAGAGCCTGCCTAGACCCCAGATCTCCCAGTCTCTCTCTCTAGTGAGTTATCCCCTCCACCAGAAAACCTCTCCAGGGTGATTTAGAAGAGTGTGATTTTAACCAAGCTCAAGGCCTAGTGGTCTAATGAATCTTCTCCCAACGACTGACATGCACATAATTCATCTTGTTCTTCAGGATTTTGTGACTAATACAAGAGCTGTTCACCCTAACCTGCCTCTATGATTCATTTCTATTTTGTACAGCCTTTGTTACTCAAGCTGTAACTCTCAAGTGCAAGGGGTAAAAACAAAATTAAAGGTGATATCTGACAGCAGATGGAAATTTAATAATATGAAGAGTAAAGGTTGTCCCAGGCTCTTGTTCCAAGTTGTGCCAGTATTTAGGATGGTTAGATTTGGGCCAAAAAATAGCAAAAATATTGAAATAGGAACTCATATCAGAACCTTTCTTGCTGGATTTAATCCAGGATTTCTTTTCAGTGTGAGTTTCTGTTCCGGTGATATCATGCTAGCATAGAATTCTTTGGGCTGGAAAAGACTTTTCAGAGCATCAAGATCATCAACTTCTAAGCTAGCGTTGTCAAGTCCACCAGTTGGCAATGTCCCTAAGCAACACATCTACACTTTTTTAAAATACCTCCAGGGACAGTGACTCCACCTCTGACCTGGGCAGTCTGTTCCAATGCCTGACCACCATTCCGGTGGTGAAGAAATTGCTCCTAATTTCAGTCTAAACCTCCCCTGCAGCAGCTTGAAACTGTTTCCTCTTGCCCAATCACTTGTTACTTGGCAGAAAAGGACAACCCCCACCTCACTACAACCTCCTTTCAGGCAGTTGTAGAGAGTGATAAGGTCTGCCCCCTGAGCCTTCCCTTCTCCAGACTAAATCCTCCATTTTCCCTCAGCCATTTCTCATCACACTTGTGCTCCAGACCCTTCACTGGCTTTGTGGCCATTCTTCGGACATGCTTCAGCACCTCAAAAGTGTGATAGTAGGCAGATGGTTAATTTACACTGTGAGTTAAACCTTGTGTCATATGCGAATTTGGTGCCTGTTCACCATGCGCTACAGGTGAGCTGGGACCCAGGTAGTACAAAGCAAAAACTAGGCTATACCTCCTTCTCTACCTGACTCCTGGTTTGGCACCACATCAGATCCTTGAATGCATTCAAATTTTCACTCAGTCAAATCTCTGCTTTCGTTTCTTATTTAATCAGCTTGATAAGATGATTAACAGTTTCAATATGTGAGAAGTATGGTACGAGCAATTCCAGGCACAGCTACAGGTTGGGCAGAGAGCAGGTTCAGAGCAGCCCTGTGGAGAAGGACTCAGAGGTGCTGGCTGATGAGAAAATGAACATGAGCCGGCTCCAGTGTGTGCTCGCAGCCCAGAAAGCCAACCATATCCTGGGCTGCATCAAAAGAAGCATGACCAGCAGGTTGAAGGAGGTGATCCTGCCCCTCTGCTCTGCTCTCGTGAGACCTCACTTGCAGTATTGTGTGCAGTTCTGGTGTCCTC